>JAOWBW010000943.1:303407-526250 GCA_026119855.1 Campanula takesimana
CCCAAAAAAAAAAAAGGAATGTAATGAGAAGCATAGATAGCTGACCTTTCTTGACCAGCAGTATCCCAAATCTGAGCCTTGACAGTCTTATGGTCAATAACCATAGTCTTCGTCTGAAACTCAACTCCAATCGTAGCTTTAGAATCCAAATTAAACTCATTTTCTAGCGAACCGAGCCAGCAACTGGGATTTACCGACGGCAGAGTCGCCGATTAAGACGGTTTTGAAACGTAATCAATCTTCTGATTAAAATCCCCATGAAAATTCGACATCTTACATACAAAACACAGTCAATTCGACGACCTGATTCAAAAAAAAACAAAAAAAAAAACAGCTAAAATCTAGCACACCATCCCGATCGATCAAGTTGTAGAACAGATAGAAACAGATCGGGTGGTTGATTTTACTGTGATTGATGTCAGGAGAGGTGAAAATAATGAAGAAGTGTCATGTGTGTGTGTGTGTGTGTGTGTGAAGGGGAAAGGGAGAGAGAATCTAGGGTTTTGTAAAGGTGAAACGACCGAGAAGAGAGAAAGAAGAAGAATTGAAATGGTAGCCGCGTTGAAGGTGTTTATTCTCGTCAGCAACGGCAGCCTTCTCTCTGCATGATATTTTCCAGCTGTCTCGTAACAACGGTTTCTATTTCAATTAAGGGTAAATATAAAAAAAAGAAAATCTCATAAAATTTGGCCCACAAAACGATGTGTCTAAGATTTTATTGGTATTTTTAATTAGAGTGTGGCGGGTCCACAATTAATGCAACTAATAAAAATACCGTCACCTCATTTTGTATCCATCATTTTGTAAACTTCTTTTGTGCCCCTAGCATTGCCTTTCAATTAATGGAATTTTTTGTTTTATAATTGTTCCTCGAGCAATGCTAGGGGTACAAAATAAAATCACAAAATGAGTTGTCGATATTTTATTGGTTGCATTGATAATAGACCCGCATCACTCTAATTAAAAACACCAATAAAACCATTACACTTAGGGGTAATTTGGTAGCCCTTTTTTAGTTTGATATGATTATTAGTCCAATACGTTTGATGTTCAGTAGATTAAATGTTACGAGCGTACTAATCCTAACAACCCGGATAAAACCCCTTATCCCTTCTTATCCCCTTCATATTTGTACCAAAAAAAGGTTGTGTTATTAATCTTTAGGCTAATAATCGGCTTACTATTCATACGAACTAATCTTATCAGCCTACCAAACGAGCCCTTAGGATTTTGGTGAGCAAGTTTTTGTATTTTTTTGTGCCCCTAGTATTATTCTTGTTCCTCATCTATTCATTTTCTTTTTTATTAAAAAAAAAGTAGATATTAAATTTTTATTTTTTATTAGAACAAAATTTTGTGAGAATTTAAATTTTTCTAAACTAATAAAATACATGCACTCGCACTCTTTGTCACGCATATTGGCAACACCAATGTTAGTAGTATTTGTTTTTGTTAGTGGTATTGTTTTCAGTGCCGATGAGAGTGATTGTTTAGCGCCAAGTATTGTTTTCAAGCGTAAGTTAAAGTAATTTTGAGTGCTGGTAATTGTGTTAAGAATGGACAATTAATTGTCACGCATATTGGCAACACCAATGTTAGTGTATTTGTTTTTGTTAGTGATATCTTTTTATATAAAAAATACTTCATCCGTCTCAGTATAAGTAGAACTTTTTTCATTTTTAAGTCGTCTCAAAACAATTAAAACTATCCAAAATATAAATGTTTTAATATATTTTTATACAACCAACCCCACCATTTAACCTCACTCATTCTCTCTCTTTATTTTCCACCATTCAATTTATTCAACCAACACTACTATTTACCTCACTCATTGTCTCTCTTCATTTTCTACCACACGCTACTTTTCTCTTAATTATTGTGCCCACTTCTCTAGTCCTACTTGTGATGGGACGGAATGAGTAATTGTTATTGACTCAGTTTTGAAAATTAATTATTATTGCGCAGTAAAACCCACCCACCCAGCTCATTTGTCTTTTGATTTCAGCTCTTAATCAAGTCTGAAGTTTGAAACGTTTAGATATATAAAAATCCAGCCTGTTTGTTTTATTTTTTCATTCAGATGGGCCACTTAATTTTCAGACGTAAAAATGTCACTAATTCGCCTCTGTTTTTTTTCTTCATAGTATATCTTTTCCTTAAACTCATAGTCTAAAGATATCCAACCAAAACACTATAAAAGCAAAGATTCACGTCATCTTTCTATTCAATGTCGTAATCTTAATTTTAAATGTAAATTCAGAAGAACAATCAAACTATTTGAATAATTCAGAAGTCAGCATTCAGAGAAATGTAAATTCTGATTAAAAGACTCAACACTTAAAAAAAACGTCACCTAACATAATTAAAATTTGCATTTAAGAATTTAGTTATGCATTTATTTAATGCTTAAAAATTGTGCACTCCAACGTGCAATGCACCTACCATTTCTACAGTAGCACTCCATATCACTTAAACTACTCCCTCCGTCCCACCCGAAATAGGACGTTTTGCTATTTTGGGTGTCCCACTCGAAATAAGACATCCCAAAATGGAAATCTTTTATTACTTTTTTATTAGTAGGATCTAATTGTCATACTCACAACAACTTTCATTTATTATTCCCCACCCACTTTCTCTCTCCTTCATACTCACAACACCTATTTTTCAAACAATTTTTTATAATAAAAGATTATTATTCCTTAATCCCGTGTCTGGATCAAGAATCTTATTTCGGATGAGATGAGTTATGACCAAATCCATACTCTCGTACTTAATTGACATGCGCTGATATGTTAATTATTCTTAACATTTCCTTTTGCATGTCCATTTTGCGGGCAAGTTTTGTTATAGTCTCACAAGATAGGAATCTATATATAATGAAAGCAGAAACATTTCCTGCTCTCATATTGCGCCACCTCATAATGCCACCTCATAATATCACTTGGCGCCGTTCTACCATTCTATTGGTCAGCTCATTTTGAGGCTTTCAACATAAAAAAAAAAAAAAAAAATCCAAAAAATTCAAACGTTAAGAGCGAGATTCGACACCGAAATTGGGCTTAGAAAATAGAGATTATGCCATCAATTGAATCCGGACTTACTTCTTCTCTTCTCTGTTTTCTCAATTATATGGAAATTTCTGGATCTTTCGAAATTGATCTATTGATATCAGAAAAATTTCAATCAAAATATCTTACCTTTTTAACCTAACCATTCTGCGATTGAGAGGCATAAACCAAAATACGTCCTTTGCCTTGCAACGTGGTCGTGCTCCTGGTGAATTCGCAGAAGCTATTTCCAAGCTACGCAAATATATTTTACTCAATCAGGTTCGTTAGTTGACCCTATCGCAGCAATTCTTCATGCTATTTTGATAGTGTCCTCTTCAACTTGCAATCGATAGGCGAGTTTAGACTCATGATCCTTATGGATTTTTTTATTAATTATTTTCTATATAAATAATCAAATGGCGGTGTGATACATTCATAAAGATTCTCACACATTTATATATACAATGGTGTGTTTGTGTGTATTTGATGTTCATTATATTTAAGGCTTTGATGATACCTTAATTCTATTTGTGTATGTGTGTATTGTCAGACGTGTGTACTACGAGACATTTGGTTAACGCACACCACCTGTTTGTAATTTTGTCTCAACCATGTATAGATGGTGACATTCTCCCTTTGTTTTATTAAGATTGTAATTTTCTTAGTAAATTACAATCTTAATAATGAATACACATTCTGATTATACATCCTAACTTTGATAACCATACATAAGCTATTTGATTAAATGTCCCCTGTCAGTAATCCCTCTTCCTGTTTTAGGCAAACTGCAAGCTAGATTTCAATGTTGGCTATGTTATTTGGTTCTTTCTTAGGCAAACTGCAAGCTAGATTTCAATGTTGGCTATGTTATTTGGTTCTTTCTCTAACCGCACAATGTGAAAAATGGAAATTGAGAAAAAGCTGTATCTACAAATTTTAAATTAGTTGTCAGTATATATATCTAAACAACAAAATAAGCTCATAAATATCTATTTGAGATCTCTGCATAGAATGAGTTGTTATCCATAAAGAATCTTGGTACTTTAGGTTTTAGCCAATATTGAACCTTTTTATACTATCGTACAACATTCAGCATAAAATGTACACGCCTAAATTGAACATTGTTGATTGATCAAATGGCATGCAATTCAAATCCAATTAAAATTGAAAATGATTACCTATTCAGAATCGGAAATTCGACGGGTCTCAGTGGCTCGACTTCGAAGTTCGAATTGACTTCTCGCTTCTTTCTTTCACAAATCATTCCTCTCTCAGAACAAGTTAAATGTGAACTAAACAATGTTGTTTAAGTAGGTTTTTGTAAAAAAATAGTTTATATACTGTATGTAAGAGTTTGAGGGGGTCAACTGAAATTTTTTAGGTGGGGTTAAAGGGTTAAAGCTATAATTTGGAAAATTTAAAAGGGCCTAAACAGTTTGAACGCAGAAGTGACAATTAACCCCCTCACTTTTTACTATAACCCTTATATATATACACTTTTTTTTTTTCAAATTATTAACTAAACCTAGCCTGCGATTTCAACGGCAAAAAACATTGCTTGGGATTTCAACGGCAGCTTATTTAGGATTGAGGGTAGGATAGACGAAGTTCGATAAACGCAGCGCCAAACCACGGAGCAGCCATATTCTCCGCTTCTAACAGGTATCTCCTTTCTCAATTCCTTTCAATTGTCTCTAATCTCAATCAAAAAATCCATAAGGGATTTAGAGATGTTAGGCTAAATAGAATGTCAGTTTTCAGTGATTTACTTCGGGACGGAGGGAGTATTTCTCAAATAGTTGGTTCAGCAATCAGGTTTTATGAGTTTTAAAGAGCAACTGTATTCATTGTTTTTCTCCGTCCCTGAATGTACAGTAGTTTGTTTGTTTTAGTTTGATTCACTTCTGGACGAAGGGAGTATTTTCCAAATAGTTGGTTCAACAATCAGAATTTATGAGTTTTAAAGAGCAGCTCTATTGATCTTCTTAATCCGTCCCTGAATATCCACTTTTTAGTTTTAAGGAAACTTTGAGTTTTTGTTTCTGATTTTGTCCGCGTTTGATTGTATTATAATGTACTCCCTCCGTCACGGAATAAGCTTAAACATCACACCTCTCATAAATTTAGGATAGTACTCAGTTTTAAATAGCATTTTTTCCTCTGTCCCTGAATGTCCACTTTTCAGTGATTCACTTCGGGACGGAGGGAGTATTTCTCAGGATAGTTCTCATTTTAAATAGAATGTCCACTTTTCAGTGATTCACTGCAGGGACGAAGGGAATATTTCTCAAATAGTTGGTTCAACAATCATATTTTATGAGTTTTAAAGAGCAACTGTATTCAATTTTTTTTCACCGTCCCTGAATATACAGTAGTTCGTTTGTTTTGGTTTGATTCAATTCTGGACGGAGGGAGTATTTTCCAAATAGTTGGTTCAGCAATCAAAATTTATGAGTTTTAAAGAGCAACTCTATTGAATTTTTTTCTCCGTCCCTAAATGTCCACTTTTGAGTTTTTAGGAAACTTTGAGTTTTTGTTTCTGATTTTGTCCGCGTTCGATTGTATTATAATGTTCTCCCTCCGTCCCGGAATAATCTTAACACACCTCTCATTAATTTAGGATAGTACTCAGTTTTAAATAGCATTTTTTCCTCTGTCTCTGAATGTCCACTTTTCAGTGATTCACTTCGGAACGAAACGAGTATTTCCCTTGAAAGTTTGGACGGAACTTCTTTTCTGTTGTATTATTATCAGATTTAGGATGTATAAATAGCAAACAAATATTTATTGATATTATGGATATAGAGGCATTATTGAAGCTTTTTTGCTCAAATTGAGATTGTCACTTCAAGCATATTGTGTGCATACACCAACTCCCCCTACCCCCCCCCCCCCCCCCAAATTCATTATCAGTTCATATTAGTTGAAGTTTACTATATGTGCATAATTCGAGTTTGAAGTTTACAATCCGTATGTATGATGTTTCAATGTCATGTTCAAGTTTTTTTTTTCTTTTTAGACGGCTATGGATAAAGCATTCGGTAAAAAGCAAAATCCACATACAAGTGAAGAGATGCAGCAAAGACCAATAACACCGGTTTTTAATCAACGAGCTACATTGTCAGACATTACTAATCGTAAGTTTTCTATATAGTTTCTACCGTATCCTAAAGCTATCATTCTGTAATTCCTAAAACAATCAATTTATAAAAAAATGATGTTGTAGCTTAAGAACTATATCTTGATTTAAATGTCTATGCAGTTTTTAAAATATTATCACCTAAATAGTTTTGTTTTTGATTTTGGAACATAGTCACTTTTTAAGTTACGACCTGATCACTATTTACACCTTATTTTATGTGCAGGTGAAAGACAATTAATGACCCCAACATTACCTATGTGTTCCATTATGAATAGTAAGAATTTTCATATTTTATTTATCGTTGCGAAAATTGTAAAATTTATATACATATTTTACTTTTTTTCCCCGTAGCTACCACACCAATGGGCACTAATCCAACAAGCTTAGAAGTTAGAAGTAGTGGTACGCCAGTTAGTAAAAGATTCGGGCGTTTACAATCTATCAAAAGGAGATTGGATATTGATCACTATAATTCTCGGAAGCTTCTACAAGGATATGAAAATATTTCTCCAACTGATGATGTGAATTTCAGTCAAGTATTAGGCCCAACGAACATAGAATTTAGAAGAAGTGGTAGGCCAGTTAGCCAAAAAACTGGAGTTTTGCGATCCCTCAGCAAAAACTTGAATGTTGATCACTTCAGTTGGGAAATTCAACATCAAGGAAAAAATAGCAGTGACTCATTTAATCATATGGATAGAGGTACAAAATTACAGAATATTAAAAATGACCAATTTTCACTATTTTTAAATAGTTTTTTGAGGCTTCTTTTATTATGTTATAAAAGAATGATTCTATCGTGCTATTACATTTCTCAATATATTTTTCAAGATTCCATGCGATTGCAAGATTCTGCGAGGCTTGAATCACAAAATGCGTTGCCAACAAATCCAAGAGTTAAGACGAGAACATCACGAGGTAATACTTGGTTTTAATGTTTCCTAAATGTTTTTGTGATTCAATTGTTAATTATTTTTTAGTAATGACAATATTTTGGTTACTTGACTTTATTTAATCAGATTTTATTAAATCAGCAGGTGGAAATCAATTGGTGATGCCAACCTTTCCTATGAGTAACATTATGAACGGTAAGAATGATAATATTTTTAATGGTTTGTAAAATTTTGAGTCATATACTTATGTGTAATATATTTTTTCCAAAGTTAACAGTAACTTCTATTTATCTTAACCTAAGTCAAACACTTGAGAGAGTTGTGATTCTTGAAAATTAAACTATTCTCGATAAGCGAAAATCTACCAAAAATATGACCAAGAGTTGTATAAGGGGAAGCATGCTGTAATATGCACAATTTGAACATTCAGGGACAGAGAAAATAATTCAATAGAGTTGCTCTTTAAAACTCATAAAATATGATTGCTTTAACCAACTATTTGAGAATTACTCCCTCCGTCCCGAAGTTAATAATGTAATCAAAAACTCAAAGTTACCTTAAAACTCAAAAGTGGACATTTAGGGACGGAGAAAAGAAATCAATAGGGTTGCTCTTTACAACTCATAAAATCTTATTGCTTTAACCAACTATTTGAGAAATACTCCCTCCGTCCCGAAGTGAATCAAACCAAAATAAAGTGTTAGTAAATCAGACCCAAGAGATAGAAAATAATAATTAACACAAGAAATAACAAGACAGAATTTACGTGGTTCACCAATCTCTATTGGCTACCTCCACGGGCAAAGGGAAACAGATATTATTATGGCGGAGAAACAATTACAAGAATATGATCACACTAATCTATGTTTGCATGAACTTTGATCACAAAGTTCCTAGCTATGCAAAACCCTAGATCTAGAATTATTGATCTTTCTCACTTTCTGAATAAAATAAGGTACCGAATTAAATTTGGGACAAAGGAAAGTATATTTATACGTATACTTTAACCTCCATACTCTAATTCTATAAGGATATTTCCATATCCTTGTTCTTGACTAACTTTAATACATAAGCTATTAAAGTCCTTGTTGACTTTGGTGACATGCACGTCCAAAACCAATAGCCAGCCACAAGACCAAGAACAAATAACATTCGGCTTTTAATTTCCAGAAAAGGTATGCGCGCCCTTCAAGTGGCCGCATAAGACTTCTGACTTTTACCGTCTCATTATACTCCTTCTGTCTCGGAATTACGAACTTGTTAATTTAACCCTCTTAAATTTACGTCCTAAAATTCAAAGGCATTAAACTTAACAATCTCCACCTTGACTTTGAATCTCCCCTAATAATTCAAATGCACGAGCTTTCCGACATAGCCTCCACCTTGAGCCACATCCCTCGTACCAGATTTTTCAACCTTTGCCTCAGTCTGTCTTTCATCAAAGACACTCGATTTTGTGCACCATGTATCTTCAAGACACCCAGAATTTGCCTCACCAGACAAACAACTTTGTCCTCTTGGATAATCAGATTTTTCCGCATGCAATGTATCTCACCAGACACCCAGACGTGCACCTACGGGCACTTAGAATCGCCCCAACGGGCGACTAACAGTCATTCAATTGTGGCCCATCCAGTCGACATTGGATCATCCCAACCATGACTGATAAAACCGGTGTGTGTTGGTCTTTTAGCAGTGGCTTGCCCAGTTCACTCCAGCCTAGAGTAAAACGATGCTCCACCTGCTCGTTAACACCCTCACCAATCTCAGTACCTTGGAGGATAAACAAGGAACTTTTTCTTTCTCCCTTCAGAATCACATCTGAACCTTTGTAGACATCCAGTACTCCACCTTCACCTTTGAAGCTGTACCCCTTCTTGTCCAACCGACTAAGCGATATCAGATTCTTTGCTACTTGTGGAACATTTCTTACCTTGTTCAATGTGAGAGATTTATCACCCGAAGTTCTCACCCTTACGGAGCCCATGCCAACTACCTCGCAGTCTGATCCATTAGCCATATAAATACGGTCTCCATCTTTCTGCTCGTATGTTGTAAACTTCTCCTTGCGCGAACACATGTGATAAGATGCTCCCGAATCTAGAACCCATGCAACTTCCTCGCACGCTTCTTCTTCGGTCACCAGGGCATAATCACAATCCTCATCCAGATTGTCACTGCTTGCCGCCGCAGCAGTCGACTCAGATTTTGCCTGCTGCTCTCTCTTCTTCTTGGGACAGTCGGTCTTCCAATGCCCCTTCTCCTTGAAATAACTACAGATATCTCCATGTCTCGAACCCCGTCTAGAACCTCCGTTCCTTCGACCATGCCCTTTGCTGCCTTCCGTAGTCAAACCTGATGACTGAGATTCTGTACTAGTACCACTCGCCTTTCGGCGCAGTTCTCTAGTCTTCAGACCAGACTTTACTTGCTCCAGAGTAATTGTCTCTTTGTTTAAGCATGAATCAACATATGATTCATATGACAACGGTAGAGATATCAACATAATTAGAGCAGCATCCTCATCATCAATTTTCACCTCTATATTACGCAATTCAAGTAATAAAGTAGAAAATCGATCTAGATGATCCTTAATAGGTGTACCTTCAGACATATGGAAAGTGAATAGCTTCTTCTTCATATAGAGCTTGTTGGTTAGAGACTTCGTCAAATACATCTTCTCTAACGTCAGCCACAAGCCTCCCGCTGTTTCTTGATCCGCTACTTCCGCTAAGATCTCATCATCAAGACTCATGATAATCATTGAATGAGCTTTCTCATCCAATACTACCATGTATGCAGCCTTCTTCGAATCCTCTGCTGTGGGAACGACCTCTGCCTTACCTTTTGGATCCTTGTGATCCCTGGTTGCAGTAGCCACTGGAGCCCACAAACTTTGTCTTCACAACATGGCTCTCATCTTGATCTGCCATAAACTGAAACTGTTCTTCCCATCAAACTTGTCGATTTTCTGGTCCATCCCGGAATCCATCTCTTTCTATCGCAGCGGAATGCCCTGATATTTCTTGACTAACCAGGCTCTAGTGCCACTTGTTAGTAAATCAGACCCAAGAGATAGAAAATAATAATTAACACAAGAAATAACAAGACAGAATTTACGTGGTTCACTAATCTCTATTGGCTACCTCCACGGGCAAAGGGAAACAGATATTATTATGGCGGAGAAACAATTACAAGAATATGATCACACTAATCTATGTTTGCATGAACTTTGATCACAAAGTTCCTAGCTAGGCAAAACCCTGGATCTAGATTACTCATAAAATGGAAGCTAGAAGACGTGGTAATCTAGCTAGGCAAAGCCCTAGATCTAGATTACTCATAAAATCTGATTGCTTTTAAAATATTTTGTACTATAATTATTGTTATATCATTACTAATCATGATTACTCATTTGTTTTTATCGTAGCTACCACATCAATCAACTAACACTAATTCAACAAAAATGGAAGCTAGAAGACGTGGTAGGCCAGTTACCCCAAGTAGTGGGCCATTGCAATCCGTAATTAGAAACCTCAATGTTGATTACTTAAATTCATAAATTCAACATCAAGTAAATGAGAGTAATGACTCACGTAATCGCATGAATACAGGCGTACAAATCAATCTATATGACTATTTTCACTATTTAGAAACTTCCCTTTTTGTAATGTTATAATTCTTATCATTGTATAACATAACTCAAATATATATATATATATATGAAAGATTCAGTGAGGGTTGAATCACATGATAACTTGCCAACAAATGAAAAAGATAAGGCTGGAACATCACGATGTAATAGGAAAAGAAAGATGAAGGAAAATGAACAGCAAAGCACAGGTATAGTTCAACATATTATTTTCTATTCATATCCTACCAAAATAGAATTGTATTTTAAAAATATTTGTTTCTTTGCAAAAATCAATTACATTTTAGTTTATTTTACATATGCAGCCTATTGGGATATCGGAGATCCAGATTATGAATGTGAACATTTCCATGCTTTATTTTTGTACGAAGAGAGAACTCCAAAGAACAGGCCATCGACAAATCCAAAATTTTCATTGTGTTGCATGCATGGTCAGGTACAAGTTCCTCTATTGAGACATCCGCCTCAGTTGCTTCTTGATCTATTAGAGGAAGGACACGAAAAAAGCAAAAGTTTTATGGATAACATACGTGCCTACAACATGATGTATGCTTTTACATCAATGGGGGGCACGATTGATAGAAGCGTAAATCAAGGAAGAGACCCTTATTCATTTAAGATGGTAGGTCATAATGTTCATCGAATCGGATCATTGTTGCCCAATGAAGGAGCTCCTCCGCAATTCTCACAACTATATATTTATGATACAAAAAACGAAGTTGCTAACAGAATAAAAACTATCAGTTATTTTCTTTCATAACTCACTTTATCGTTCCTAGCTTTGTGTATATATCATGTTATGTTATGTACTAATTTTATATTGCTTGCTTTAAAATGAACAGTAAACACAGGAGTTCAGACTTTGACAACTCGATTGTAGCGGACTTAAGAAAAATGGTTGATGAACACAACCCGTATGCAAAGATTTACAGAATAGCTGTAGATCGTATTTCGTTGAGAGCTTCGAGTGAGGTAAGGCTTCGACTGATAGGGAAACGATCTAAGGATGGTAGAACGTATAATTTGCCTACAACTTCTGAAGTGGCAGCTCTTATCGAGGGTGATATTCAAGATGCACCTGATGTGAGAGACATTATGGTTGAGGAACGGTGTGGTGATTTCAAACAAATACACGAGTTTAACCCATGTTATCTTCCTCTTCAGTACCCGTTGTTGTTTGTTTATGGGGAAGATGGGTATTATACCGATATTCCTAGAAATATGCCTCCAATGTCAAAGCGACCCAACCTTTCTTTGAAAGAGTTCTTATCATTTGAACTACAGGAGAGGTCTGCAGAAGGACCCCAACTTATGAGAAGTGGAAGACTACTGCAGCAGTTTATGGTTGATGCTTATATTATGATGGATACACAGAGGCTTCAGTGAATTCGTCATAATTAACCCGCTCTTAGGGTATAATCTTATAGGAAACTTACAAATTCAGTTTCAAGAGGAGATACTGATCCATTGTCTGCGGGTAGACGAGTTGTGTTGCCGTCAACATACACCGGTGGACAGCGGTGGATGACTCAGAATTTCCAAGATGCATTAGCTATTTGCAGGTGGACAAGATATCCATCACTCTTTATTATATTTACCTGCAATCCAAAGTGGCCAGAGATTACAAGATTTGTTCAGAAGAAAGGGCGAAGACCCGAAGATAGGCCTGATATTGTATGTAGGGTGTTCAAAATGAAGCTTGATGAATTGGTAAAGGATTTGAAGGAAAAGAATTTTTTTGGCGACCCTACTGCACGTAAGTAATTCTTTCACAATATATATGTGTGTTGTATTTGAATATCTTTTGTTAATATAATTACTTTATCCATTTGTCCCACATTTTTTGCTAATTTTGGTCAACTAGATCAAAATTACCAATTATAGTAGGACGAATGCTATATATAATAATTAACATTTTTTTTATTTTTTAGTACAATAATTTTAATTATGCGCATTTTTTATTTGATTCAGTTGTTTACACAGTGGAGTTTCAAAAGTGAGGTCTTCCCCATGCTCATATTCTTCTGTTTCTCAAAAGTAAAGACCAATCACTAATCGATGAGGATGTCGACAAGTGTATAAGTGCTGAGATTCCTGATAAAGAAACTGATCCGGAATTGTATGAGGTCGTTAAAGAATATATGGTGCATGGTCCTTGTGGTGTTGCTAACCTAAAATCCCCTTGCATGGATAACAAGAGATGCACAAAGAACTTCCCTAAAAACTTTAATGAAGGCACGTCCATTGACGAGAACGGATATTATGTTTATCGGAGGAGAGACACTGGTGCAAATGTAGATAAAAATGGAGTTTTGCTTGATAATAGGTATATAGTGCCTTATAGCAAAATAAGGGCTATAACTGTTACATAAAATCACCAATATAGTATGATTATGATATCCTCAAGAGGCTAGAAAAAGGGTGGTGAATATGTCATTTTGTAGGGGAAATTAGCTTGGATTCCAATGATTTTACTCAGCATAAAACAAACATGGGATATGGTTTCACTGAATATTTGTGCTTATTTGAAACTGACAGTACTACAGCGAAGCATTTGGAATCTGCCAACACAATGTTTTCATTTATATGGTGGATCATTGAATTTTATTGGGTCTCTGCTGGCGGGCAAGCAATGGCACAGAGCTCTCCTAAACTTTACTGGTATGTGGAAACAAGTTTTCTATTGTCATACTATGTTTTAGCAGAAGCTGTTGACCGTGACCGAACCTTATTTTTGGTTGATTGATTCTAAAATGCAGGCTTTCTGTAATTTTCTTGGCGTTTGGTGTGTTCTTTGTTGTTTTCTGCGTTGCACTGGCATGCCTCATAGGCATCGCTGTTTGATGTTGCTTTCCATGTATTTTTGGGACGAAAGAGTATGAATTATAATTTAGCACTGTGTCCATGAAGTCTTAATGGATGTTTCACTTTCATTGTAAGTCCAAGGGCTTCAAATATCTTCCTTTTTCCCTTTTTTTTTTTGTGTGTGTGGCTGTGGCCTGTGGGTGTGAATAGATGCACATATATCATATTTACAATTTTTAAGTGAATGCTTCATGTATGTATGGTGTTTTACATGGAGTTCTTGGGTTACATGAAAATATAGTGTGCAGTGTGTATTGGAATAAGTTGTGTTATAAGAAAACAACGTTTATTGTCAAGCTCATCCTCATCTTGATGTTAACATCATCGTTGGACTTTATATAGCAATGTAGATCATGGGGGGTTTATTAATGAAAAATGTCAAATTTGAAGATCATTTAGGGACGGAGGTAGTATTTTTTTTATTCTTAGCATTGCTATGCTCCCGTCGAATCTCGACGGGTTACTCACTAGTTCAATAAAAGAAGAAATCAAATGAAGGGAAAATATCAGATTTTTTTAAACAATTTTTGTGTATCACAAAAAATACTACATCCGTCCTAGTTTAAGGTTCTTACTTTCCTTTTTTGTATGTCCCAATTTAAAGTTCTTAGTTGTTTTATTCCTTAAATGGCAAAGGATGAATAGTGTTTTGGACACCCTTGTCCTCATAAAGTTCATATATTACCAAAAAAACCATCACTTATCCATCTATTTTTCACCTACTTGCTTTATGAATAGACAATTATAACCTCCACACACTCCTATTCTTGACTCAAATTTGCGTTGGTTCCTTAATAAGCGTGTAAAGTCAAACTAAAAACTTTAAACCGAGACAAACCGAGACGGAGGAATTACATAGTTATGAGTTATTAACACTAATACTATTATAACATTATAATAATATGTAATTATTGAATCACTAATAATAAATAATGACAAAAGCATAAAAGGGGGTCAATGTTGCTTACTCTCTCCGTCCCATCTTAAGGTTCAAAAAAAATTTTGGGTTATAGAATTAAGAAAAAGGTGATGTGTTGTGAGTGTTTGATAGTTGGGTGGGAGAGAGAAAATGGGTAGAGAAGAGTTAGTGGATAATTGTTGTGAGTATGACATGTAGGCCCCACTTTCCATTTATGGATTTTGAACCTTAAGATGGGACGCCCAAATTGGAAATTTTTGAACCTTAAGATGGAACAGAGGGAGTATAGAACAACTATTATATTTATCATATATAAATTTGACAAAAGGGAGGGGGGGGAGTGTTCAAAGTAATACTCTCTCCGCCTTTAACTAAATGTCTATTATTTTCATAAACACATTACATTTGAGAAAATTCAGTAGCTAAAATGTATAATATTTTTTGTTATTACTTTTAAAACATGTAATGAAATATAAAAAGGTTGGTGAAAAATATTTGGGGATAAAGTTGTTTTTATAATTAGACATTTATGGTGGGAAATAAATTTCCAAGAATTCAAGGGATAACTGATGGAAACTTTGCCCTTTTCAAAATTGGTTCATATAGCAGCTGAGAAATGAATTTGGAATATTTAAAAAACAATCCAGGACCAGAGCCCAGAGGTAAATATGCGACTCAGCTTATAGAGGGACTCGGATTTGGCTCAAGCTTTGATATTAAAAGTCAGGTTTATGAACTTCTATTTTACATTACCAGAAAGAAAAAAAAATGAGTTTTGTATTTATGTCAATTTTAGTATCATAAAGTGTCAGTTTTAGTATTATTAAATGCCAGATTTCAAGTCATTATAAACATTCAAATTGACACTTATAAACATACATACTATGACACTTTTAACATTTGGTAAAAGAGTACCAGTAATAGTGTTAGTGATTGTGGGTTGTAGTGCTTAATAGTGTCCGATGTAGTGTTAAGGATTGTCGATTGTAGTGTTCAATAGTGCCGGTGGAATGGTTAAACTAGTGATAGTCTTAGTGTTAAAAAGTGTCGGTTATAGTATTGACAAATGCTAGTTATAGTGTCGAAAAGTGCCAACGGATTTTTTAAATAACGATTATTTTTTTTTAAAAAAAGGTTTCACTTACTTACAAAGATATCACTTTGCATTTTTTTTGACCAACAATTAATTATTTATGTTATTAGAAAAGTAGGCTCAGGGCCTATAAAGTTGTGATACATATTGCGCGCATAGATAGCATTTCTATGTGCTAGCTTGACCACGTTCCTATCTACCTTATAAATATTAAAATTATTACACAAGGACATGAACAAATATATATCAGACATTATAGATTCTAAACAAAAACTCCCATTTGCTTTTGTTCTGATGTAGTCACGTGCTTGGGTGGAGTCCGTTAGAACACTGATATTTGTGTAATTGTTACTTGTTGCCCATTCTAGTCCCTTGCTAATCGCCAGACATTCCGTCTGTATGCTTGAGTTAGATTTGCATGAGATGCTACTTGAAGCAATGCGCTCAAGTGTTGTGTCCCAGAGTTCCCATCCAAGACCAGTCCATCTCGCTTCCTTTTTCCAGACACCATCTGTGATCAAGATTTGTTGGTTGTTTGAAATGAGATTTTGGTTTTGGAGGTATTCTTCAAGAGTCTTTCCATTCAACGAATCAAGACTCGATGTTGGGGATTGTGGATTGTTTTGATAGGGACTGCGGTTTTCTGGGTTTCTTCTAGAAATATCAGTTGTGGGTTTTTGAGGGGTTAAGGGTTTTATTTTTTTCAGAACTTTGGATGGCTAAGGAGATGGTTTTTTGTATGTTTGGGTATCCATTGCTGAAGATGATGTCATTTCTATTTTTCCAGATTTCCCAAAACAGAAGTATAATAAAACACAAATCAGTAGTTGGTAATGGCTTAGAGATCCAGGAAGTGAACCATTCAATCAGGTTGGCATTTTGGTGTTCAGGAGGGGATGGGGCTGGGAGGTGTACTGGTGAGAGATTCTAGGTTAGATGGGCGAGTCTACAGGATAAGAAAAGATGGGTTTTTGATTCGTTTGGAGAGCCGCATCTGTTGCAAGAATTGTGATAAGTGCAGTTTCGGACATCCAGAGCTTTATGTGTGGGGAGGTTCCGGTTTAGAGCTCTCCAGATGAAAAACTTTATTTTGGGTTCTAGCGGGATATTTCATAGGGTTTTCCAGGTTTTGGAATGGTTGGAGATGGCTCTCTCTGAAATGATATTTGCTGTGTCTTTGTGAGTTGAGAGGGATATGTAATATCCTGTTTTGGCTGAGTAGTTTCCATTCTTTGTGTGTCTCCAAACAATCTTGTCTTCACCAGATCTGGGGATGTGAATGGAGAGGATATCATTGTTGGTGTTGGTTCCCTAGGCACGTTTGTTAAACGTTGTATAAGTTATCATTTTATTCATGATGATAAAGAGATGTTAAGATTATTATTGTTGCTCATGTTTGCTTATAATAATCTCCGTCCCTAGAGCTTGTTAAGCATTAGCATAAAGGCTAAATGATCATGGGATGATCATGTTATATTTATGGGTACTTGTTTGGAACAAGGTACTGGACATGACCCGCGGTATGAGATTTATGTCATGGTCAATGTCATATATAAATCTCATATTAGTTATGTCATTTGAATCCTTAGACATGAAGTTATTATAGTCTTCCACTTGATGAAGATTATGTTTGACATATTCAAACGCTACCTTTAACCAGGTAGTTATAAAGGGTATGATTGGCATAATCGGATTCACGTAGGGAAGAATAATAAGCTAAATGGATTTGTCCCTCTTCGGAGAGATGTCAAGCTTGGGCCCCTCGTAGGAATGATGTTGATGAAATGTTTGGCCAAACTCAAGTGAATTAATTGGATCGATGTCATTTGGATTATCAACATATTCGGGACCGAGAAAAGTGTTGAACAATGCAAGTTGACTTGTTGACCATGACTTGTGTTCAAAGACATCGTGGACAAAGGGATTATGACATGTTCTAAAAGGAATGCGAACTTGTATCTAGTTACACTATTTGGGTAGGTATGACGGTTTGCTAAAACCTAATCATATCTTATGGTTTCATGTTTGAACCCATTGCCAACTTAGTGTAATCCTAGAGGGTCACACACAAAAGAACGAATTTACAAAAGGGCTAAAATTGGAATTGCGTAAAAGAGCGAAAAATCAAATTTAAGAAAAATAGGAAATTGGTTCCAGCAGGCAAAGGACCCGACGGGGCAACTTCCTTGACCCGATCGGGCATAGTGGATTTCGGGCCTGGTTTTTCCTAATTCGATTTTTGACGGGATTTGGACTAAATTTTCTAAAGGGTTTAGGACTTTTGAGTTTAAATACACCTCTCTTTATTAGGTATTAACCTAATTTGATATTGTATCATTATTGAGTGTCTCCAAGGGTTTGAGAGAATGATTTTTTTGTTCTAAGAAATCCCTAGATTGAAGAACAAGAATATCACACACACAATAATTCCATATAAGTTCTATACATCATGAAAGCGTATTTCATGATTTGGTCTAGCAACCAAGATCAAGTTTTCTTGATATTTGTTCGTGGTGTGGATACCGCTAGAGGGTGAAACTTATCATCTTCAAAGTTCGTGATTCTTGCTATGTTCGTGATCAAGGTTTCAAGCCTCCATCGAATTCAAGGTTGCATAATCAAAGGCATCAAGGGTTAGTATTCTAGTATTCATTATGTTGTATTTGACTTAATCATATGAATGTATCTATGGGCTTTGGGTTTCATTAAATTTTAAATGCTTAATTCCGTTGCGCATGTTACTACGAAACCCAACAGTGGTATCAGAGCTCCGTTCATGTTGATTATTTCAATACATAATCATGTTGTGTGTATATAAATTGTTTGTTTATGTGCCTAGCATTATATGAATATTGGGATTATGATGTTTATGTGTTATATGATTTTATGAGATTTATTGTTTTATAAACTTTAATCTCATTATTCAATCGCAATAAAAATTATGGTGGATTTAAAATTGTTTGGGTTATCAATTTTGATTGGATCAAAGTTTTGATAATCTAAGGATTCATGAATTGTTCATTCAAGGTTTTGATGATCATGGTGATTGGATCACCAAGAACACGAAATCCTACTTGAATCGGGAAAAACAATTTTGAGATAAATTTTGGAACTTTAAAATTTGGGATTTTTCAGAGGAGGTCCGACCGGACCCAATGAAGAGACACGGCCGGACCTAGGGTTCCGGTTGGGTGTTCTTGCTAGGGTTTGGGTGTGGATCTTCCGGGGTTTAATTTTCCTATTTGTTTTAATCGTTTGATTCTGAGATTGGATCAAGGTTTGGATGGCTAATCTGCGTTCATCGAGATTGTGTTTCCCAAACTTGATCGCAATCAAAGTTTCAAAGATAAAACGAAGTTAGAATTATGAAGAGTTAATAATTGCTAAAATTGAGAAAAAAAAATTTTGATTCAAAGATTGGAGATCCATGTGGAATTGTGGATGCAATTGGCCTACGTTCATCGAGACCATCTATTACTTAGTTTCGGCCACATGGACTACTTTCTTGGTTTCTTGAATTAGTGCGGAATTGTGGTTGCCTTATGGCTTAGTGTCGGCCGCACTTCTTGTTGTCTTGATTTGGAGATGATAACCAAAGTTCAAAGAGTCTCATCCTTATAATTATAGAGAAACTAATGACACATAAATATTATGCTTAAATTAATGATGATTAATTTAGTGGCTAAACTTGATACGTAACATTTTTATATTATGTGCTCATAAATGTATTGTATGCTATATGTGATAAACCTTCAAGAAAGTTTTAAGTCATTTTGCCATGCCATGATTAAAACACTTGTAAGTACATGGGTGAATTCATGTGGGCTCGCCTCCGCGAGGTGCATTAATTTTATTCATGAATGAGCAAGATGAGGTTCATTAATTTAAGGTGGGTTCGCCTCCGCGAGGTGCATTAAATTGAATGGTTCCTATACGTTTAAAATTGTTGGACTTAATTAGGCGTCAAAACAGTTTTGGGCCTAGGCAAAGATGAGATTTAACATGCTTTTTGAAATTGAATTTCTTAAAGAATCTCAGAAAATGATCTAAGATTCATATGGGATATGATTGACATGATTATCTACCTAATTAATTTAGTTTTGAGCTGTCCGCCTCCGTGGACTCAAAGATAAATTAAAGTTGGATCTTAGCCCATTTAAATTATATCATACATTAGATGTATAAGAAGGTTGTATAATTTAGTGGAAGTATGTTTTGGAAAAATACATTATTTATTTCTTTAATGAAATTGGTACTTATTAAATTTTGAAAATTTTGTATAATTGTAGATAATGACTAACAACACTCAATCAATTTCGTTGCGATCGGTCCTTGAGAAGGATAAGCTCCAAGAGAATGGTACGAACTTTATGGATTGGATCCGTAGCCTGAGAATAGTTTTAGGCAAAAAGATAAGTTGTACATTCTCGATGGGCCTCTTCCTGTTGAACCAGAAGCCAATTCCCCTAGGGCAGAAAGAGACAGTTACAAGAAACATCATAATGATTCTAGAGATGTAAGTTGTCTCATGCTTGCTACTATGTGCGCAAAACTCCAATAAAGTTTAGAACATTTGGAAGCCTATGAGATAGGCGTGGAGTTAAGAGCCATATTTCAAGAGCAAGCTAGGCAAGAGAGGTACAAGACCATTGGCATTCACTTCTTGCAAAAGGAGTAAAGGGCAATAAGTGGAACCTCACATGCTTAAGATAAAGGCTACGTAGAGCATCTTGAGAAACTTGGTTGTCCAATTGGATTGGAGCAAGCCACGGATCTCATTCTTGATTCATTGTCCAAAAGTTATAATCACTTTGTGATGAACTATAACATGCTTGGAATGAATAAGAATCTCTCCGAGTTGCATGATATGTTGAAAAACTGCAGAGATGAAGATAATGGAGAAAGGTTCTCCAATGCTCATGGTTCATAATAGAAAGGAGGCCAAATGCCAAAGGAAAGGTAAGACAGACTTGTCAAACCTAAAGGAAATAATTATGGTTAAAATAATAACTCTAATTGATACAATTTGGTAAAGGGTTTTGTTAGGATACCCCATTCAAGGGTATCTTAACATCCAGCCCATAAATTTTGGACAAAAACGCCCATCATTTCCTAGCTTAAGAAAATGGATAAAGAGGGCTTGATCGTAATTGCAAAAACAAATGAGGCCCCACCTCCATCTTCTTCATCCATGTTCTCCAATGTCTGCCTCCCCTTAACAGTCTACCACTCAGACTTGGCCCCTGAATCACCTGCACAATTACTCCTTTCCGTAATCGGTTAGCCATACCCTCCCTTCCCACCACCACCGACGCCATTTTCGGAAAAATCACAGCCAAGCTTGAGGCAAATTTAATTTTTCAGTTCAATCTCAAGGTCATTTTTTTGTATTTTGCTGTTGAAATCAGAAGCGGACAAGGGGTGATGAAAATTGCAATATCAATACAATCTCTACTAAACTATAAAAGCCCTTATTCTCTACATTAACCAACTGTAAAAAGGGCACATGATTGCAATTTTCTTATCAAAATGGGTTCTCCTTAAAATTTCATCTTCTTAAATTGAATCCCCATTCTTAGTCGGCGTGCCCAGGACTTCTTGAACCCAGAACAATATTCATCAAAATAAACTCTTACAGATCACAAATCGTTGAACATAATTTCAGAATCACACATCTACTAACAGAAATTCATTTAACTGGGTTTCAAGAAGTAGAGAGAAAGCTATCAATTTTTGAGATGATGCAGAAGATGAGCCAAAAAAGGGTACGAGTTTGATGCGGGGATAATATTGTTTTGAGTTTTGATTCATGGCTGAGAGGTTTGGGGATGATACTGGACTTAGTTAGATGGAAGATGGAGTGTCTATGATCTTGGATTTACAACCTTACCCCCATTATATAGTAGCTTAAACTATGAAAATAAGGGTATTTTAGTCATAAAAAATGGGCTGGATGTTAAGATAGCCTTGAATGGGGTATCCTAACAAAACCCTTTGGTAAAATGGCAATTGGATTGACCATTTAGAATTGTAGTCAAAATTCTGGATAATCAATAAAAGGAATGGTAGTGGGACTACCACTTGGGAATTTTATGTTATAAATTAATCTTTTTAAATTTAATTATTGGGTATTGGATATCGCAATAATTAGTAAATTGAAAGACTGCTTATAGTAAAGTTTGATCTATGAATGGTAATGATGCAACGGTTGCAACATTGTTCGTGAAACACTTATAAAGTGATTTTACTTATGAAGTAGAAAATATTATTTTGTTATAAGATAATGAAGGATATTTATTTCTTATTTGGAATAAGAAAGGTGTTTTATTTATTATGATTTACTTAATTGTGTTATCATATAAATAAATTTTATATCCTAAATCTTGAAGAACGAAATAATAACTGAGGATTATAACATAAATAATCAAATTCTTTATGCATTATTGTTTTGATCAAATAAATAAGAAATGCATATCTAAAATTCCATGGAACGGAGTTTTAAGTCATATGATTTGGAATCATATGATTTATGCAAATCCTATTTACTTGGACCAAGACATCTTTTACTATGAATAGTAAAAGACTAATATCTTGCTTGACCTAATACATTTCGATGTATATGGTGCATTAAGTAGCTATGCTAAAAGAGAAGTTTGGTTATACTTGGTAAAAACTATTCAAAGATTCTGACTCGATCGTGGTGATGAATAATTGAACCAAGATTTTGATAGTTATCATTAAGGTTGTGAAATAGTTTCACAATAAACTCCACTAAAAACACCATTTAGAATGATGTGTCTACATGGAGGTATTGAACCTTATTGTATATGGCTCATAAGATGATAAAGTCAAAATTGATCTTCCATTATTTATCCTGGGGTTATGTATTACAAACCGCTATAACTACACTAATTTGAGTTCCATAAAAAGAGGTTAAATGGTGAAAGAAAACTCGGTTTGTCTTTCATAAAGATTTAAGATGGTGAGACCTTTTGGAAATGAGCTGTCTGGGACACACTCACATTTAAATCTAACAAATATATTTTTATGGGATATCCTAAGGAAACTTGAGGATATTATTTTACTCGTAAGAAACAAATGGTTTGTTGCTTATGATGGTACTTTTCTAGATAAATGGTTTATCTCTAAAAGAACCAGTGAGAGTAAAATATATCTCGGATGGTCCGAGACCTAGAAAATATTATTTAACCTAAGATAGAAGTTGAACAAACTTTCACAATGTTTTGTGAAAAACGTTCATAATATACAAGTACTTGCATACATGATATGGTACACTCTCTAACAAGAAATATTGGATATTTCAAAATAGAAAGTATTAAAGTAAAGTTCATTGAGAATGAATTATTTACCACCTATCAAAGATGCAATGTTCGCTCCACACTTAGATTAATGACTTGGAGTCATAAAATCTAAAAGGCAATCCATGTATAATAATCAAGTTTGGAACTTGATCATTCTAACCTAAGGTGTAAAACCCAAAGGAGAAGAATGAGTTTTCTTGGAGAAAACTTACATGGGTAGCAAGGAACTTACTAGAATTCTCATAGTCATATCTTCATATTTGGAATATGAAATTTGACAAAAGGATGTCAAAACAGCGTTCCTAAACGGGAACTCACTTTAGGATGTATTGGATACAACCTAAAAGTTTTGATAGTCAAAGAAAATTCTAATAAAGTATGTAAGTTGCGGAAATCCATTGGATGGATTGAAGCAAGCTTTTAGGAGTGGAAATCTCCGTTTTGATGAATCAAAGAGTTTTGTTTTATCAAGAACGAAGATGAACCTTGTATACACAATAATATTAGTGGGAGCATAGTGCTATTCCTTATTTTATATGTGGATGACATATTGCTCATTGGAAACGACATTCCTACACGTCAGTCTGAAAAGACTTTGTTTAGAAAGTGCTTCGCAATGAAAGATATGTGTGAAACCGCATATGTCCTTGGCATCAATGAAGCTAATTGGTTAAGCCAAAGTACATACATTGACAAGGTCATTAGAAGATTCCGCAAGGAAAATTCTAAGAGAGGACAGTTGTTAGTGTTATATGGAGTTTCTCTATGCAAAGACTCAAATGTCCTAAGACAAAAGATGAGCATGAGAGAATGAGTAAGATGACATTTGCTTCGGCAATTGGATCCACCATGCCATGATAAGTACTAAACCGGATATATCTAAATGCTTGGAGCATGACGAGTAGATATCAATCCGACACCAGTGAGATTCACTGGGTGGCTGTAAAAGCGATTCTTAAGAACTTTAGAAGGACTAAAGATTCGTTTATGATCTATGGAGGTATGGAAGATGATCTCGGATGCATGCTTCCAAACCGACAAAGATAATAGAAAATCGCAATCGGATTTTGTGCATGTGTCGAATAGTGGAGCTGTAATTTGGAATGGTTCCAAGCAAAGTACAGTCACTAATTCTACAACTAAATCTAAGTATATTGCCGCATTGGATGCTGCAAAGGAAAACTGTTTGGATTAAGAAGTTCATTAGTGAACTTGAGATGGTTCCTAGTATTGCTAAAACCAATAGACCTTGTTAGTAATAATAGTGGTGCTATTGATCAAGCAAAAGAACCAAGGGCACATCCTAAATCCAAACACATACTTAGGCGTTTTCTTATCGTTCGAGAAATCGTTGATAAGGGAGACGTAAATATATGCAAAGTACCAACTAATGATAACGTTGCAGACACGCTAACAAAGGGACTTCCACAAGCTAAACATGATGGTCATGTTAGGTCCATGGGTAGGGCCTAGGGCAAGTGGGAGATTGTTGGTGTTGGTGCCCTAGGCACGTTTGTTAAACGTTGTATAAGTTATCATTTTATTCATGATGATAAAGAGATGTTAAGATTATTATTGTTGCTCATGTTTGCTTATAATAATCTCCGTCCCTAGAGCTTGTTAAGCATTAGCATAAAGGTTAAATGATCATGGGATGATCATATTAGATTTATGGGTACTTGTTTGGAACAAGGTACTGGACATGACCCGCGGTGTGAGATTTATGTCATGGTCAATGTCATATATAAATCTCATATTAGTTATGTCATTTGAATCCTTAGACATGAAGTTATTATAGTCTTCCACTTGATGAAGATTATGTTTGACATATTCAAACGCTACCTTTAACCAGGTAGTTATAAAGGGTATGATTGGCATAATCAGATTCACGTAGGGAAGAATAATAAGCTAAATGGATTTGTCCCTCTTCGGAGAGATGTCAAGCTTGGGCCCCTCGTAGGAATGATGTTGATGAAATGTTTGGCCAAACTCAAGTGAATTGATTAGATCGATGTCATTTGGATTATCAACATATTCGGGACCGAGAAAAGTGTTGAACAATGCAAGTTGACTTGTTGACCATGAGTTGTGTTCAAAGACATCGTGGACAAAGGGATTATGACATGTTCTAAAAGGAATACGAACTTGTATCTAGTTACACTATTTGGGTAGGTATGACGGTTTGCTAGAACCTAATCATATCTTATGGTTTCATGTTTGAACCCATTTCCAACTTAGTGTAATCCTAGAGGGTCACACACAAAAGAACGAATTTACAAAAGGGCTAAAATTGGAATTGCGTAAAAGAGCGAAAAATCAAATTTAAGAAAAACAGGAAATTAGTTCCAGCAGGCAAAGGACCCGACCGGGCAACTTCCTTGACCCGATCGTGCATAGTGGATTTCGGGCCTGGTTTTTCCTAATTCGATTTTTGACGGGATTTGGACTGAATTTCCTAAAGGGTTTAGGACTTTTGAGTTTAAATACACCTCTCTTTATTAGGTATTAACCTAATTTGATATTGTATCATTATTGAGTGCCTCCAAGGGTTTGAGAGGATGATTTTCTTGTTCTAAGAAATCACTAGATTGAAGAACAAGAATATCACACACACAATAATTCCATATAAGTTCTATACATCATGAAAGCGTGTTTCATGATTTGGTCTAGCAACCAAGATCAAGTGTTCTTGATATTCGTTCGTGGTGTGGATACCGCTAGAGGGTGAAACTTATCATCTTCAAAGTTCGTAATTCTTGCTATGTTCGTGATCAAGGTTTCAAGCCTCCATCGAATTCAAGGTTGCAAAATCAAGGGCATCAAGGGTTAGTATTCTAGTATTCATTATGTTGTATTTGACTTAATCATATGAATGGATCTATGGGCTTTGAGTTTCATTAAATTTTAAATGCTTAATTCCGCTGCGCATGTTACTACGAAACCCAACAAGCATCCACAATCTCAAGGGGAAAAAGAGATTTGAGAAGAGACGTTCTCCATTTTTTTGTGGTTTGATTGAAGAGATCAGCTACTAGGAGTTTTGGTAGACTTTGCTGGAAGAGGGTTGGGGGTTGATAAGTTTGAAAACACATTTTACACTAAAGCGAGTGTAAAATAAGTTTTTCACGAGATTTTCAATGGTATTAATCATTCATTTAATTTTTAATCAGTTTTAACCAATTCAACTAAAATACACATTCACAATACCCAAATTCCTTAACGACGTCCAAAAATGTGAAGAAAAGTTAACGAAACCCAACGAAAGTTAATTAAAATTTAGAAAAGTTAACGAAAGTAAACTACCGTCATCCTTGCTTCATCCCTTCCTCCCCTACCCCCTTTCTCTTCAAATTCACCATTTACCACCACACCCAGGGGCGGATACAGTATGTCGCCAGGTTGGGCAGCTCCACACCCTGACTTTTTTCAAAAAAAATTGCCGAGTATTTATAAAAAAAAAATAAAAAAAAAAAATATAAGGATGAAAGAATAAGGGTGCGAGGTGTTAAAATGAGAACAATTGAATTTGGTGAAATTAAAACTTTCAAAATAGATCTTCTATTTTTTGCTTAATATGCCGCTAGATGGATAGTTTCTTTGAAATTCATATTGCGAGTTTTAGAGAGCGATGGCGAGAGTTCAGAAATCTTAGAGGGCGGGGACCATAGGGCGCAACCACGGAGCCACCACCGTTACTGCTTCGAACAGGTCTATCAGTTTACGGTATCCTCGATACTCAATCAATCTGTAATCCCAAATCAAAATCCCTAAATTTGTAAAAATAAATAATAAAAAAAACTAGGATTTTCACTATTTCAAAATCGAAAACTATGAACTATAATCTTGTTAATTAAATCTGATTTTTCCCTTTTCCTGCAGCGATTATCGGTTCAAGCTTCTGCTAATCAGCGATTCATCTGTCGGCAAATCCTGTCTTCTTCTCAAATTCGCCTTGCGTTTTACATTCCACTTCATCTCTAGTTTTACATGTATTTTCTTATGTATTCCAGTATTGGTTTTTCACTTTTTTGTTTACGCTGTAATTAATGCCTGCATTCGGTTCGGAAATCAGGACTGATTTTGATCAGAATAGTTTTTTTATTGCCTTCAGTCAATTGTCAATTGTTTTGATTATGATGTGTTAGGATTGTAATGGGCAAGTTTTGTTTTGTGATTTCAGGATGATTCTTATGTTGATAGTTACATAAACACCATGGGTAACTTAGTATTTTGATTTGGTACTTATATGAAAATCTAACTGGTTGTTTTTTTGTTCAATTTCAGTTGGGATTTAAGTCCACCTTGTTCAATTTCAGTTGCAAATCTAACAGGTTGTTTATTTGTATGTGTTCATGTCTGACTATTAATTTTTTCTTCAAATTCAATTTTGATTTCAACTCCACGTTGTTTTTTTACAGAATGACTCCTCCTCGAAGTTTGAAAATATCATGTGGGCCGGCTACTTCCGTCTCTAAAATGAATGAGGCTCCCCGTCCCGGAGGTTAAAAACTATGAACTGTAATCTTGTTATGTGTTTGTGTATTGGTAGTGACTGTTGTTGCCTTGTTCGTGAGTTTTCTATTTTTATTTTTAATAGTGTGATTTTTATATTGTATCAAGTTTTGCACACCCTAAGTCTAAATCCTGGATACGCCACTGACCACACCCTATCTCTTCAATCCTCCACCAACAACCCAACACCCCACCACCGTTCTCAATACCCATCAAAACCAACACCATCTCACCCAACCAAAATAATAACCATTCGTTATTATATTTCAAACCAATGTCGTTTGCTACGGAGAAGTACTTGAATTATATGACGTGGGTTTGGATTGCATGGAATTGGACGGTGTGACCGGATTGTGAGTCCTAACCACGGATGCTGAGCTTGGCTTAGCGGCCGTATGTGGTGGTGGTGAAATGGATAAGTATACCATAGGTGGAGATGGGGCGAGAAAGGTGGGGGTGATTTCAACGGAGGATGCGAACGATGGTGGGGACTCAAGTTACTCATAATAGATTTGAAGAGAGTGGTTGTGGGTGGTGGATTTGAAGCGAGAGGGGGTGGTGAGGGAGGGGTGAAGTGGCAATGACAAAAGTTTACTTTCGTGTTAACTCTTCTTTTTTAAATTTTCATTAAATTTTGTTAGGTTTTGTTAACTTTCGTGAACAAATTTGGTTGTCGTTACGGGGTTTGGGTATATTGAATGCGTATTTTGCGTACAATGGTTAAAACTGTATGATTTGAATGGGAGCTTGACCAAAGTATGATGGTTCATAATGTAGATGTTCGTTTCTAAATTAATACCACGTCCATCCAAGAAAGATAGTCATGTCTAACTTTTGATGATTAACACAAGTGAACTTTAACCAAACACTAATGTCAATCTAATCATCCCTAACTTTTGAAGTTCATGAACTATGACCAAATATCAATGTTAATATAACCATTCCAATAAAGTATTAAAAATTGCTATAAATAAATTACTTAATTATTTATCGGTTACTACAATTTTTTAAAATTTCACTATAAATGAGATTAAATCAACATTCATACAAAATCAAAAATTATTTGTGTTGTTTAAAAAAAAAAGTGAAATGAGCTTGTCCCGGGACGGATTGAGTAATAACCAAATTCACAAGTAAACCATAGTTGAAAAAAAAAAAAAAAAAAAAAATTGCCCATAACATGGCATGTGAAATGTAATCAAAAACCAAGATCTCACATTTGAATTGCAAAAAAACAATTTGTACAATTTAATTCATACAAACTACTTTATTCCAGCATCAGTTCCCTGAACTTGTGGTCCTGATCATCCTTGGATGGTCCAATATGTGCATAAAACTCAAGAATAGGCTTTTTAGGTCAGGCTCACAAAAGAATTGGGATTCATTCATCTGAATCTGGTTCCAACTCTCAGTCCAATATATAACAAAAAAGGAAAGTGCTAAATTGCACATGGCTACCCATATTTCCATGGTCAGGAATATGCAACCTAACCCTACATTTCTTTCAATCAATCATCTAAACTTGATACAAGTTACAACAAAACTAATCATAATTAATACAACAACTTAACCTAATCGTGAGAGATTTTTCGGTGGAGAATTTATGATTTTTTTTTTTAACCTTTCAATCGTCTTCTCCTATGTCGTGTATAATCTGTATAGACAGCAAGTTACTCTGTAGGGACGGAGAGTTTCTCTTTTCTCGAGCACGTGCACCTTGCACGAGTCTCCGTGAGGGTCTATACAAAAAGAAGAAAGTTGTGTGAGAAAGGAGGAAAAGGGGAAAAGGATAGAGCCTTTGAATGGGCTTCATGTGAGTTTGAGCTAGAAAGAGGAGTTATTGGAGGTTATACCTGCACTTCTTTCTTGAGGTCTTTAATGAATTCAACAGCCAAATCTAACATATCGGCCGTGTTTGCTTGCTGTAAATGGAAATAAAGAAGGAAAAAGGTTAAGTTTCTCATGACTTTCTTTTTTGGTTTAGTCCCCACGTATTGTAAGATGAATTGCGTAAAGATGCACGTGAAAGAAAAAAAGTCGTCCTTCTGTCCATAAGACAGTCTCACTTTCTTTTCATTTGTCCCCAAAAAAGAAAACACATTTCTACAAGAAATATAATTTTGGTGTAATTTCAAGAAGGTACAATGTATACCATTGTCAAATGAAACAATTTTTGGGGACAGAGGGAATACTGGTTTTGAATGGCTTGAGGGAACCATCAACTTGGCCAATCAGAAAACTTGTCGATATAGTAACTAATGGTAAGAAATTAGGTGAATCCAAAATTTACCTTGTCCATCTCTGGGAAAAGCTCTTGCAGAATCTTCATTCTATCACTAATTCGGTTTCGTCTCACCTGCAAGTTGCATCGGAAAACATTATTCTTTATAAATCATCCGTGCTAACATAATGGATATGCTATTGTTAAAAAGCAAATGATCACTTTGGAAAATAGTAGCAGTCATCATGATGAGGACCGCATATTGTGGTGGAGAAACTAGAGAATATGGGATATTACTAAAAAAGCTTTACCCTCTCTGCAATGCTTCTTGGGTGAGTGGCATGACCTCTTTTCGCTCGAATCTTGCAAGGAACAGATTCTTGTTGAAATTGCAAGAACTTTTCTACAGCTGCCATCTCGGAGGAAGTCTTTGGCAAGCTCAAATGGTGGACCAAACTTGGAGTGTAGCTTTTGGAGTCCCCATTCTGACAATAGCATCAATTTTTATTGTCAAGAAAGGCAAAAACAGAACTTCAAAGAAATACTTCTTCCGTCTCAAAATAATCTTGCCACTTTTTTGTTACCACGAACGAACTTGCAATAATTTTAGGTTGATTTAAATCAAAAACTTGTTATTGATAGTATTATTGATGGTATATGAAAAACAAATTTTTGATTTTAATTAGTATAATTATATCAACCTAACATTATTGCTCAAAATTTATTCGTAGTAACGGCCAAAAAAGTGGGAATGTCATTTTGGGACAGATGAAGTATCAAAATATGATCCTGAAGGAGTACCTGAGAATCAAACCCATTCAAATCTGGATACATCTTCAAATCACCGTTCCTGCCCCTCTTCAAGTTATTGAAGCTAGAATCGTTCCAAGAATCATTGTGAGTGCTGGGGTCATAACCTCTATTCGTGCCATTACCATTCACCAAGTGTCCATTCTCGAGGTTGCCTATCCCGATTTCATGTCCATTTTCAGCAATCTGTGGCATGAACCTTGAGGTTGATTGCCCAGTTGAGAAGTTAATATTATTATTCAACCTGCTGGATGAAGTGGGTGCTCCAACATCTCTCATTACAGCAATTCCTGAAATTATAAAAAGATTCATTTAATTCTCTTAAAAGAATCAAATAACCAAGGAATAGCAACTTAATCACTTCAAATTAACAAACGCTAAGAAGAGAATAGTCTTGAAGAAAAGTTTGCTCATGAAAATTAAGCATCTTTTAGATCATCATCATCAAATATACAAATCAACGGCAAAACATAAAGCTTCAAGTAGAGCAGAACGAAATCTTGAAAGACCATGTAGTACATGAAACAAACCAATACCAAAGTACTATAACAAGGTTTCAGACAGCTACACTCATTCAGTAAGATGTTTATTACTATGTGGGTAACTTTCTCTTCAGTTTTATGCTTTTGACTCATCGAAAGTCCAAAGAGAAATGAAATGGAAATTAGAGCACCGAAGCATTATTAATTACTATTTTGTATTCCTTTCAAAGAATTTTCTGAGATACAAAGGAGGCTCAAAGTCAACCCTACCCATAAACAGATCTCTCCGACTTTGAGCCAAGGGTTAAGGAGTCACTTTTTGCGGCCAATCGATTTTAATAAACAATAAACTAAACCCATTTTCTTACCATCAATCAGTCTCAACCACAATAAATTAATAAGACTGAACTCTCCAAGTTGAATTAATCAAAGATTCCAAAGAAAAACAATCACGATTATCATCTAAAGTAAACTAATATTGAACTTATCAAGTTGAATAAAAGAAACACTTAAAGCAAATCTTTCATCTAAAAGAAAGCATGATTACCACTTTCAATTGTTGTCCACCACAAAAGGCTAACTTATCAAGTTAAATTGAGTTAAAAAAGATTTGTACCACCATAGTTACAATTCCATCTACAGTAAACTAACAAGATGAACTCACTAGGTCAAATTAAGCAAAGATTTGAATAAACAGATCACCTTTTTCATCTACAAGATTGGACTCAACAAGTTGAATTAAAGAATGACTTGGAGCATAATTATTAAATCCATTTTCATCTTCAGTAAAGATGATGAACTTTGAAGAAAGATTTGATAGCAAATCAACAAAAAGCACTTTCTATCTACTCAACATAGATTCTGAATTCAGCAAGTTGAATTAAAAGAAAAATATCAAATAAATTAAAATTACCATTTTGAACGTTCAAGCTAGATAAAAATCCAGCTGGAGAACTGCTCTGTCTGATGAGATTCGAGGTGGGCGCTGAATTCCCCACCCTGAGCGAGTCTTCCATATTCAAGCCCGAGCTATGATTGGGCAAATCAACCGCACGTGAGTTATCCCCATACATCACGTGATCCTGCTGACTCTGCGGCGGAGCAAACGAATCCCGTTCCTCCTGCTTCAAAATCGTCGGGAACCGCGGCACATCACGTGATCCGTCGTTGAAATACCTCTCCGACGGCACCGGGGAATTGAGAAAGTCATCGCACACGCTACCGTCGTCTCCGGCGGTTTCGTCAAACAAGCTAGCGAAAAACGAGCTCGGAGCAGAACGGTACCGCAATAGAGAGCTCTGCTGCTGCTGCTGCTGCTGAGAAGACGGCGGGGGTGGCGGCTGCTGCTGCAACGACGATTGTTGATGGTGGTAATTCGGAGCAGAATCCGAAGAAATCAACTGTTTGATCTTAGCAAACTCCCCTTCGGATGGATGCTTGAAAGGAGAAGAAAACAACAAACTGTTCATATCTCTAGAAATCGGATCCGAATACATGATTAATCAATCTTTGAATCTTCTCCGATCAAATCTGAACGATTCACCAGCTCAATATAGCTATACAAAACACGAGTTTGATACCGCCGGCAATACGAAACGCATTGGCGGTCAGAACATACCGGCACTGAAAACGAGGGGGAGGAGCGACGGTGGTGAGTGTGCGTGTTTTCACTTTTTTCAGTGTGTGAGAGAGAAAATGGAAAATCTGTTGTAAGAAAGTGGTAGGGGAGATTTTGTTTACTCAGTTATTTATGGAGGGGATAAGTTGAAAATGGGGAAATGTGAAATTACGAAAAAGGGTATGAGATGGTGACTTGTACCGTGTAGTGCGCGCGTGGGGTATCGTAATTGTCAAAATGTCTCACGTGGAAGTACTGTAGGGTAATGTGTGTGAAGGAAAGGTCGTCTGGCTTCATCTGCGGCGGCTGTAAATGAGATTTTTATTTTTATTTTTATTTTAAATCTGATTTGATATTATCCACTAAATAAATATCTTTATTTTTATTTTTAAGCAATATAAATATCTTTATTATAATAAGGTAAACATTCACTCATCTCAATTAGAATGACAAAAACTTGTATGAGAACAATATGAATCGTCTCATAGTAGAAACGGATCACTTTTGACTCATAACACGGACCCATGACCCGCGGGCCAAAAAAATACTCCTTCCGTCTCTAGTGAGTGTGGACCAAATTTTTTAGCACACAAATTAAGAATAAGTAAGAAAGATAGTAAATAATGGAATGAGGTGTTTGTGAGTATGAAAAAATAAATAGGAGAGAGAATGAGTGGGAATAATAGTAAGTTGATTGGTGTTTGTGAGTGTAAAACTAAAGTATGAGAGAGAATGAATGGAAAGAATAGTAAATATTTTTTGCTATTTTGGGTAGTCCACATTAACCTAACCTGAGACAGACTAAAAAGGAAAGAAGTTCACACTAACCTGAGACGGAAGGAGTATATTTTTTTTTAGTTTTTATATTTTTATTTTGGAGTTTTTTCGGTTTGCCAAAAGTAATAGTTACTGTAACTAAATATAACAAACGAGTTACTTATATGTAACAGTTTGTATACATAAAAGTAATACATATACTGTATATTGAAAAGTAACCTTTTTTTTTTCTTTTTTTTTTACGTTTTCTTCATTTGCCAAAAGTAATACTCCCTCCGTTCCAAAGAAGTTGCAACATTTGGAGTTTTTTCGGTTTGCCAAAAGTAATAGTTACTATAACTAAATATAACAAACGAGTTACTTATATGTAACAGTTTGTATACAAAAAAGTAATACGTATACTGTATATTGAAAAGTAACCTTTTTTTTTTTTTACGTTTTCTTCATTTGCCAAAAGTAATACTCCCTCCGTTCCAAAGAAGTTGCAACATTTGGCCATTTAAGGTATTTCACAAAAGTTGCAACAATCCAGAAATAGAAGTTTTTTTTTTACTTTTATAATCCTCCACTCATTCTCTCTCTTCCTCACAACCACTCATTATTCTTCACTCATTATCTTTCCACCCTCATTAATTCTCTCTCTTCCTCTTTACCTTTCATTCTTAATATAATATTATATCCTTAATTTTCCAACTCCAAAGTAAATGTTTCAACTTTTCTGAATGGAAGGAGTACTTATTACTCCCTCCGTCCCACTCGAATGTAACAAACGTGTTACTTATACTCCCTCCGTCCCACTCGAATTAGGACAAATTTCAATTTTGGGTGTCTCATTCGAATTAGGACAACCCAGAAATGGAAGTGTTATATTTAATGGGACTCACATCTACACTCACAATAACTTTTCACTCATTATTCTTTACCCCACCTTTTCTCTCCTACTTTATTTTTCATACTCACAACACCTACTCTACTAACACTTTTTCCTTAATCCCCGTGCCCAGCTCAAAAATCCTAATTCGGGTGGGACGGAGGGAGTATGTAACAGTGTTTATACATAATTGTAACACGTATGTATAGAAAGTAATAATTCAACCCTTTACACTTTAGAACTAAATACACTTGTGTTAGTAACATTGTAAAAATAAAAAAGTAACAATTTTTATAAATGAATGTTACATTTTACTTGTATAATAACATTGTAAAACAATTACGTTTACTTGTATAATAGTATATCCATATGTTTTCAAATAAAAAGTTACAATGGGTTCAATTTATCATGATACATGTAAAAGTATTACATTATCTATAGAAATTTGTTACAATTTCATCTTCTAAATTGTTACATTTACTTGTACAAATAATTACATTCATGTATATAAGTTGTTATTTTTTAAATGTTACTTTCTTTCAAAAAATAAAATCAAAATACTCAAAAAAAAATCTAGAAAAACGCTATTACATTTCATTATAACGATAACTACATTTAGTTATTGTTAGTGTTACACGTATTCATAGTTAGTATTACAGTTGAAAGATGAGTAAAATGAGCTATTTTTTTTAAAAAAAAACTGGTGTTACGTTTACTTATAAACAATGTTACTTTATAAGTATCACAGTTGTTACATTTAGTTATAATAAGTATTACTTTTGGCAAACGAAAAAAAAAGTCAAAAAAATATAAAAACTAAAAAAAAACTAATATTAAAAAAGTGATTTTTTTCTGAAAAAATAAATAAAATTTTGGGTCATGGGTCGCTGCCACGTGGCAGATTTTGAGTGGAGCGTGGGTTGGGATCCTATGCTTCGCGGAGAATGTTGTACACGGGTCATGGGTCGACCCGTCTCTTCTATGAGACAGATCTAGGCGTTCTCACAAGAGACCACCTCGTTAAACATAGAGTGAAGTTATTTCCACCACATTTCTTATGAGTTTTTCCCTTCATACTTCCTCTCTCTTTCTGTTAAAAGTTTTTATTTAAATTTGTTGCAAAATAAATTTTTAAAGTAAAATATTTTTAGTGCAACTCTATCATTAAAAATGATTGTACAAATATGTAAAAACGTTGATAAATTAACTGTGATATTTTCTTGTAACAAAGTATATTTTTTGCCCCAAAAACTCTCATCCCTTCATATATTCTTATGAGTTAACCCCTTTTTTATATTTTAATGTGTTCGCCCATTTTTCATGCCACCACTGCCGCTTCCCCGCCGTTCTTATGAGTTCACCCCTTTTCATGATGACACCGCCGACGCTCCCCCCATCCTTTTCCCGCCCTCTTCTCCCTTTACGTACTCTTCCCCTTTGATTTGTCTCCCCAAAATATGTCACCCTCACCATCTCCTCCCACACCAGCGTCTCTCCTTCCCTCATCCCCACATTGTGTTGGAAAAATAGTGTATTTTTGTGTATTATGTGAAGGAAATATGATTTATTTTCGTGATAAATAATTTTTCGAATGACAAAATTGTTTGTGGGTTTGTGTTCTACTCCATGAGAACATTGAGATTTTGGGATGAATGAGATACAAAGGCTTGAAGTTGGTGGGTTGAAATGAGGATAAAAGAGCTAGAGTAGAAAAATCCTTTGGGACGGATTTTCTAACTTACATGCTAGAAAGCGAACCACAAAGTTACAAAGAAGCTGTGAGTTCTTCTGAAGGACCTTTGTGGAAAGAAGCCATCAAAAGTGAAATTGATTCCATTTTTCAAAATCATACTTGGGAATTAGTGGATCTTCCTCTGGGAAGCAAACCACTTGGATATAAGTGGATTTTCAAACAGAAAATGAAGCCAGATGGCACGGTTGATAAATATAAGGCCATACTTGTAACTAAAGGTTACAGACAGAAAGAAGGCCTGAATTATTTTGATACGTATTCTCCTGTCACAAGAATAACGTCAATCAGAGTTGTGCTTGCAATTGCCGCATTGCGCAATCTTGAAGTGCATTAAATGGATGTAAAGACTGCCTTTCTAAATGGTGATTTAGATGAGGAGATTTACATGGAACAACCTAAAGGGTTTGTTGCACCAGGGCAAGAAAAGAAAGTGTGCAAATTAGTTAAGTCATTATATGGCTTGAAACAAGCACCAAAACAATAGCATCAAAAGTTTGATCAAGCTATGATGGAAAGTGGATTCAAGATAAATGAATGTGACAAGTGTGTCTATACTAAAAACACTGAAAATGACTATGTCATTTTGTGTCTTTATGTTAGTTAACCGTATTATAAGTGTTGTGCAATTTATTTTTATAGTTGTTTGTGGGTGAGTTTTGATGATTTAAGACTGATTTATATAAATGGTTGAAATTTAGGCTTAAACATATATTGGTCCCAAGCAACTATGAGCTGAAAAAAATAGATATTGGTGCACTTCGGGGCGTGTTCGGGTTCCGCTTTCTTCGGATCGGGTTCGGGTCACCCTATTTAAAGTTAGGGTCGGGTTCGGTTTTGACGAAACCCGCACCGAACCCCCCGCTGCCATCCCTAGATATGGGTCTAGCGGATGTGATCCTTGGAGTGAAAATTTCCAGAATATTCAATGGAATTGTACTGAGTCAAGCTCATTAAGTGGATAAAATTCTTGAGAAATTTAGCAAGGATGACAATAAAATAGCTAGTACTCCAATAGACCCAAGTCAACATCTATCAAAGAATAGAGGAGAACCAGTGTCTCAATCAGAATATTCAAGGATCATTGGAAGTCTAATGTACCTGATAAGTTGCACAAGACCAGATATTACTTATGTTGTCAGTAAACTGAGTCGTTACACAAGTAATCCTGGAGAAGATCATTGGAAGGGTATAGTGAGTGTACTTAGGTACTTGAGATATACTCGTGATTATGGATTACATTATACTAGACATCCAGGAGTGATTGAAGGGTATAGCGATGCTAATTGGATATCAGATATCCAAGACTCAAGGTCTACAAGTGGATATGTATTCACTTTAGCAGGTGCATCTATATCATGGAAATCTTCTAAGAAGACTGTTATAGCTAGATCCACGATGAAATCTGAGTTTATATCTTTGGACAAATGTGGGGAGGAAGCAGAATGGCTACGCCATTTCCTAGAAGATATCCAAGATGGACAAAGCTAGTGCCACCAATCTGTATACACTGTGACAGTCAATCTGCAATTGGTAGGGCACAAAGCAACATGTATAATGGTAAGTCGAGAAATATACGTCGAAGACATAATACCATAAGACAACTACTCTCAACTGGTACCATCTCCATTGACTATGTGAAGTCAAAAGATAACTTAGCGGATCCGTTAACCAAAGGGTTAAATAGAGAGGTAGTTGCGAGATCGACAAGGGGAATGGGTTAAAAGCCTCTTGAGAAGTTAACCACGGCGAAAAACCCAACGTAGCTGACTGGAGATCCCAAGATCTAGGTTCAAAAGGGACCACCTAACCGTTAAAAGACTTGTAGCGTCACTATGGGGATTAACCCCATACCCATTCCTTAAAGTGACATCCCGAGATGAATAAGGTTAAGCCTATGACTTTTAATGATTCTTATGGAGTAAACCGGGTTACTTAGAAGAATCACCTATGTAAGAGAGAAGTGTGGCCGCTTCGAGGAGAATTGTGTAGGGCTCAATTCTTAGACCCTCTCACAGAACCAGGCATTGTGTTCCATGGCCACAAATGGACACAGCTATGAGAATTGAATTGTGTTAGGAAGATACCTGTGTAACGTATATGACTGGCTACACAAAAAGCTGACAGTTCAAGGACATCGTGTCTACTGATTAGCGAGTAGAATAAGTATACGTCTACAAGGGAAGTTTCAAAGGGCATTCTCATACCTATCCTATGCAGGTTTTCAACTGTTGGACTTTATCACCAAATTCCTCATAATTTCCTTCATGTGGGGAATTGTTGGAAAAATAGTGTATTTTTATGTATTATGTGAAGGAAATATGATTTATTTCCGTGATAAATAATTTATCGAATGACAAAATTGTTTGTGGGTTTGTGTTCTACTCCATGAAAACATTGAGATAATGTATTCATTTGTCCAATTTGGTTTTGGGATGAATGAGATACAAAGGCTTGAAGTTGGTGGGTTGAAATGGGGATATTGAGTTTATCTCACATTGGAAAGAAATGTGAAAGGAAGCTAGTATAAAGGCTTGGGCACTTTAGTAGTGTTCAAGCTTGTATGGCATAGAGGCTCTCTCTCGCACGCATGAGGGGTGCAAATCATGGACCCAAATTGGCTTGGGACCATCGAACTCATGTGTGCACGCGACCTGCGGACACGAATGTAGCACCAATTTGGCTTGTCCGCGCTAGCTCACCTTTTGCAATTATTTTTTGATTTTACTGTCAAATTTTTTTTGCTCAAGAACAAATTCATCCCATCTGACTGGAATGCAAAGTGAAGAGCCAAGCCTTATCATTTTTATCTCAATAATTAACAAAAGATTAGGCTAATCCTTTTTAATTAATTCTTGGTTGTTGAACTACTCTTGGAACAGTATAAATGGAACAGCAAACCACTTCAAGAAGATATACGAAAATTCAAGAATACACATTGTTTTCGGCAATCTCTCCACAGCCTCTCTTTTCGTTGTATTTTTGTTCTTTCCTCCTTTGGCCTCCTGCATTGCATACTTGTGGTGATACTGTCCAGGCATTGAATTCAATTCGCCGGAGTCTCTTAGTACAGAGAAGCATCCGGTTCGTGCGAGTTATCCTGGGAGACTAGCGTCCGACGACAACCTCAAGCACTCATGGTGAGGGGGCGAATAAGTCTCAAGGACAGTGTGTTCAACACACGGATCGACACAAAACATTCAGTCTAGTTTCTGTTTATTTATTTTCCAGTTTATTAATTTACTTATTTATTACTTATTCTGTAATTCGAGATCATTTTTGTAGAATTTTCCTAACACATTGCCCATCCCTCTTGTTCTTCTTCTTCCTAAATCAGAATGGTGGTAGGACGGATAAGATTAAGAATGATAAGCAGAAGAAAGGGGTGAACTCATTAGGATGACGGTATTTTTGTGACAAAAGGTGTAAAAAACTGAAATACCTTATTAAAAATTAAAACTCGGTAGCAATACATCATTATAAACATTATCAACAATACTTTTTATATTGTTATCAAAATAATTGAAATATCATTAGTTATTACTCAAAATTCATCTAAACTGACAAGGAAAAAATGAGAACATGATAAAGAGATGTATTACAATTAAGGGTGACAAATTAGGTATTTGGGGTTTACTCATTAAAATTAAAAATCCGAAAGTCAATTATGAAAAGTATGAGAGTGGGTGTGACCAAAAGAAGGTGAACTAAATGTTGAATTTGTGCTTAACAAGCATTGGTTGATGAGTCAAGACAGTTCAACAGATGGATTTCTGCTACAAAAATAAACTCTTCAATAACCATCATGTTAGCCTGTCTATGTTGTTTAGAAATAAAACTACACCAATAATTGGTGATGTTTTCCTATACTCTCTGGCTTTCATATTTGACTAACACAAAAATTAATTTACAAATTGTCAATACTACTCAATAAGCATCTTTTAGACTCTCTAAATGTTTGACCAAAATGGTTCATAAATTATGACATTTTTTCAAATTTGTTTTCTTATTGTAAAACACCATTGTCCATATAAGAACTCAAAATTTTCAATTTGCATAAAAAAAACATTCTCTTTTTTGTACCATTTATATTAGCCACTTTATAAAAAATGGGTTAATTACAAATTAGGGCATGAAGTCTTATATGAGGTCCCCAATCGGTGCCTAACTTTATTTTTTTAGCGATTTAGGGCCTGTATTGATATTTTTTCCCCAAATTAGGGCTTTTTGACGATTTCCATCCAAAAACACCGTTAAGTGAACATGTGCGCATGTGACTTTGAGTGAGGGTATTTTGTCATTTCGGATGGAAATCGTTAAAAAGTCAGGCCACGATTGGGGACTTTAATAATACTTTAGGCCCTAATTTGTAATTAACCCTTGTTTTTGTGCGAAACTAAAAAATTCTAAATTATTTTGTTGTGTCTAATTACTCCATTCCTCCTCCGTCCTAAAAATATGATTATTACACTTTCACCCTAATTAGTACTAATAAATTTTGAATAATAGTTTTACAAAAAAAAATCGCTGAAAAATTTGATTTATATACAAAAATGTCACCACGCATTTTGAAACACGTTTTTTCTTAATTGTTAGAAAAAAACAGGTTTTTCATATGACGTACTCTTGTTAACTATTTTTAAAAATACATTTGTGCGTTTTTAAAAATTCATTTGAATAATACTCCTTCCGTTCCATTTTAAATTGCAAAATTTGTCATTTTGAGTGTCCCATAAAAATTGCAAAATCCAAAATTAGAAAGTTTTTAAAAAATTTCAATTAGTGGGACCCACTTGTCATACTCACATCAACTAATCCACATACTATTCCCTACCACATTTTCTCTCTCCTACCAACTATTTACACTCATAACACATCACATTTTTCACTTTTTCCCTTAATTCTTGCAATTTGAAATGGGACGGAGGGAGTGCTATCAATGAAAATGCTTTTTTTTTATTATTAAAATAGATAAACTAAACTAAAATTATTTTTCAAAATTTATTCATAATAATTAAAGTGAATGTGTAATGATCATTTTTAGGACGGATGAGGAAAGGAGTAATTAGACACAACAAAATAATTTAAAATTTTTGAGTTTTGAACAAAAACAAGGGTTAATTACAAATTAGGGCCTAGGGCCTAAAGTATTATTAAAGTCCCCAATCGGGGGTGACTTTTTGAAGATTTCCATCCGAAATGACAAAAATACACTCACTCAAAGTTACATGCAACACACATGTTCACTTAACGGTGTTTTTGGATGGAAATCGTCAAAATACCTTAATTTGGGCAAAAAAAAATCAATACATGCCCTAAATCGCTAAAAAAATAAAGTCAGGCCCCGATTGGGGACCTCATATAAGACTTCATGCCCTAATTTGTAATTAACCCTAAAAAATTGTCTTAAAAAAACATAAGGGCAAATTGCAATTTAGTTACCTGAGTTTTACATGATGTTTCAATTGGTTGCTGAATCCGCTTTTCGACAAATTGGTTACTTGAATTTGTCATTTCGTGCAATGTGGTATAAAAAATGGATGTACCGTTAAAAAACTAACAAAAATGGATGAAAAACATAACAAACTTCTTTCAAAATTGCAATGATCACCCCTAAAGTTTAAATTATCTCAATTCACCCATTAGATCCTAAAATTGTTTTAAAAAAACTAACATAATATCACCTCTAGAGTTTTAATTAAAACAAATACATACTACCCATATTAAACTCTCGAGACATCAGATGCAAACGCCATGACCACCGACTTTCCCCCCACCATGACCAAAATCGGAATGTCTTCTCCGGCCATCTTCTCCATGTCCGTCGCCGAAATTGCAGATTTTTGGGACCATGTTCATAATTTGGAATGAATTTGCAGATATGAGAAAGATAAAGGCCAAAATGGGACTGTCCGGGACGGTCGCCAAAATTGAAAGAAATAATTGTTTTTTATTTATTAGGTCAAAAAAATTATCATTAAATTTTATTATTATTTAATGTAGTTTTTTTTTTCTAAAATTATTATTATTAATTATTTTTTTTAATTGTAGAGGTGGATAATGCAATTTTGAAAGAAAAATTTTATAAGAAAGAGGGTGTTTTTAAACTAACAGTTTAAGTTTTGGTATATAAAGAAAATTAGTTAAACTATAGGGGTGATCGTTGAAATTTTGAAAGAAGTTTGTTACATTTTCAATCACTTTTGTTAGTTTTTTAACAGTTCATTCATTTTTATACCACATTGCAACGAAATGACAAACTCAGGTAACCAATTTGTCGAAAAGCGGATTCAGGAACCAATTGAAACATCGTGTAAAACTCAGGTAACCAAATTGCAATTTGCCCAAAACATAATGATTATTTTGCTTAATTTTTATATTGCCTTTGAATAAAGATTTTCGTGACCTTTTGAAGTGTGAGATTTAAATTACCCAATGTTGGAAAAATTCTGTATTTGTGAAGGAAATATGATTTTGAACGACATAAACCAACTTGGTTAATGGGGACCCATAAACTCTGGGCTCACACACCGTAAGGCCCATCAACAGAGGCCCACAATCTTATATGTCGAGATACATCAGGCCAAACAGGCAGCCCTTGCCTAGGCCGAGTTCAAGAGGCCCAATCCTTAACCGGTCTCCGGGGCGAGACGAGTGGGATTACAGGCCGACATACGCCAATAATCTTCCTTGTTCACGGGAGTCCACTTACAGAGTTTGATTACAACTCTAACAGTGAAGATCCTTATCTAAGCAAAGATATCTCTTATACCAGATAACAGGACATCATCCATCCTTATCCGGAGTCCATCTCCAAGGAATGCGAGTCATACATCAACACGGGCATCCTAGCTTCTCCAACAAGCTAGGACTCATTCACCCACGCCTATAAAAACAGGTCTTCACAACAGGAGAAGGGTAAGGACCTTTTGGCTCTAAATTAGTCAATTGGTTTCTATATTTCTAATCACCCATATTCTTACTCTCACGCCGGAGGGCCTTCGCCGGTGAAGCCCCGGTATAGTTTACGTTTGTTTCATGTGTGTAGCTCCGGCCATCAAGAACTGTCGCTGGGATTATCCGAACCGCTAGACGAAGGCTGATCCAACCAGATTTTGGCATCATCAGTTTGGTTCCATTGCCGGGAAATCGATTGGTCAGTTCTTTAGCCAGATAATTCCAGACCATGGCCGGAGAATTGGTTGATGGGCAAGAAGCCAGCCCTTCAAAAGAAACTGCAAGAGATGCACCGCCCCCCGAAAACACGAACGCTGCTGCACAAAATCAGAGGCTCTCACCTACAGCAACTGCACAAGGGGGAGAAATGCATACCCGTTCAAAGGGACCGGCCCCCAATGTTGTTAACCAATATGGGCGCCGCCGACGGACAGGATCCCGAAACAATGGAGCAAGACCATCACAGCCGCTGCCATTGGACAAGAGAACATTGCTTCAACAGAATGTTCAAACACTCCAACAGCTGGCCGACGCACAGCGGGCTCTGTTAGAACTTGACCCCGAAAACTCCTTGACTAACCTGCTCCAGCCGTCTGGAACGAGGAGGACAAATCTGGATGACAGAGCAAGCAGAAGGGAGCCCTTACAAAATCGTAGACGGGATGCGCCCCCCAGAAGCCGTGCAAGTCGCCAAGACGGACGGCTAGGAAGACTCAATATCGATGGGGACCTGAGAGACCACATTAATCACGGCCGGGGAGAACAAGAAGATGAATCCCCAGGAGTGGAAATTGTAGAGGAAAGACGTCGTGGGGATGCCCGACGTCATTCACCTCCCAGGCAGGATCCACCAAGGCGCACACCACCCCTGCAGGATCCACCCCGGCACAGTCCACCTCGCCGTACTCCTTCAAGGCATCGTCTCGAACCAAACCAAGGTGAATGGAGACGCCGAGACCGAAGCATAGTCAGTTCCAGTCACACCTCGGCATTCAGCACAAGGGACATTGTCGACCTTAGAGAAAGGCTCGACAACATTGAGATGATGAATCAGGGGCACATGAGACCCAATAATGACTACGATGCTATGCGCCCTTTCGCACAGAGAATTAAGGATGCACCACCTAATCCACAGTTAAAGCTTCCACACCTAGACAAATACTCCGGCAACACCGATGCTTTGGATCACGTCCAAGCTTTTGAGGCCACCATGGCCCTAGTGTCCAATCAGGACGACGTACTGTGCAAGGCCTTTGCAAGCACTTTAACAAAGGCAGCTCGGTCCTGGTTCATGGACCTTGAGAAAAACAGCATCAATTCCTTTGCCAAGTTGAAATCACAATTTTTGGAGTATTTTGCTACCGCTGGGGCGAGGAAGAAAAGATTGTCTGGCCTAGCCAACATGGTCCAGAGCAAAAACGAGTCGACCCTAAGCTTCTACAACCGGTTTAGGGAACTTGCCGACTCAATAGAAGAACGCCTGACCGACAGGGAGATCATTGTATGCTTCACGAATGGTCACAGGTCAGAGCAGTTAACTTATGAACTGTCGGTCAGAGAGCCCCTCACAAAAGCCGACTTGTACCACGTTGCTTACGCCAGGGCCATCGCCGAGGAGAAGAAAAAGACGTTATATGGTCATAAGGAACGGGACCGAGATCATGACAAGTCGCATAACGGGAACTCGTCCCAGGGGAACAACGGGGGAAACGGCAAAGGCAAGAACAGGACCAGGGGGACCGAGACATTCACCACATTCAATAAGCCGATCTCTGAGATCATGAATTTGGTGGATCTCCCCAACCCCAAGCCTCTAAAAGACAACCCGAAGTACCCGAGGGATACCACAAAGTATTGCTCCTATCACAGAGATAACGGCCATGACACCGAGAACTGTTTTGCTCTGAAGAAGATTCTGCAGAAATGGGACGATCAAGGCAAGCTCAATCAGTTCATGGCCAAGGACAATAAACGCCCAAGGGAAGAAGACAAAAACAATGACCAGGTAGACAGGCCACCTCGGGCCAGGTTGATAGGCGTGATCAGAGAGGAAATTCCATCAAACAAGAAACTCAAGGAGCAGATTTACGAGCTAAGTAAAGTCTTCCACATCCCTCCTTGGATCCATGAGAGGGAGGAAGTGATTAGTTTTTCTCCGAATGAGTTAGCGGGAAACCGTACGATGAGAGAGCAACTATTGGTCATCACATGCCGCATTGATAATTGCGAGTCAGACAGGATCCTCATAGACTCCGGAGCGGCCAAGGATGTGTTATACTATCGCACTTTTAAAGAGATAGAACTTCCTGATACAATGCTAACCCCATATAATGGAAGGCTAGAAAGGTTCACTAATCATAAGGCCGATGCCAAAGGAACCATCGACTTACTCTTGGAAGTCGGCACTCATCCCTACAAAACCTCGGCCACGGTCACCTTCATAGTCATGGATGCTGGACAGTGATTACCATGCTATCCTAGGTGCACCCAGTCAAGAAAAGTTGGGTCTGGTTGCCTCCCTCCCCCACCAAAAGGTGAAGTTCCCCACCCCGGCTGGAATTTGGGTTCGTCCCAGGCTCGCCTAGAGATTTTTTGGAACATGTGATGAAGTCCAGGAAAGAAAAGTCCAAGATGGAGATTGATACTCCAGATAAAAGAATAAAGGTTTCAAAATCAACCACGGTTACAACCTCGACGCCACATATCGGTGTTATATTTGCGGTTGTTGACGATGAACCTGAAGAGTGGGTTATTCTTGACAACGACGTCCCAACTAAGGCCGAGGTTACTTATGGCTTAGACGGCTTCGGCTGCATCTCGATGAACACAGCTTCGGACGAGCCGAGAAACTTGGCTCTCGCCATCGTCCCAAGCTCGGGGGCCACACAGCCGACTGACATGGAAACCGAGATCGAGAAACTGTTAGACATGGAAAACCTAAGTTTGGAAGGGGAGGACAAGGAGAAGGTCAAGCATATCATTGTCGAGACCTTAGAGTTCAGAGACGGCCCCGAACTTAAACCTGTAGATCAGTTAGACGAGGTCGTCATCAACCCAGACTATCCAGATCAGAAAATCAAGATTGGGAAGCAACTCTCCCAACAAGAACGAGAAGAGCTCATCTCCCTACTCCAAAACAACTTGGACGTATTTGCCTGGAAAGTAGATGACATGGTGGGAGTAAAGGAAGCCGTCGCTCTCCACAAACTGGAAGTCGACAAGTTCTTCAAACCGGTCAAGCAGACGAGACGAGTCTTCTATACCGACAAGGAAAAAGCAATTGGGACCGAGGTTGACAAACTCCTCAAAGCCGGCATCATAAGAGAAGCAACATACCCCGAGTGGCTTGCTAACGTCGTCATGGTAAAGAAACACAATGGCAAGTGGAGGATATGCGTGGACTTTACGGACCTGAACAAGGCCTGTCCCAAAGATAGCTATCCCCTCCCCAGGATTGACAAGCTCGTAGACTCTATTGCCGGCCATCGAACCCTCAGTTTCTTGGACGCCTACTCCGGCTATCACCAAGTCAAAATGGCCGAGGACGACACAGAGAGGACGGCTTTTCAAGCTGCAGGCGGCATATACTGCTACGTCATGATGCTTTTCGGCCTAAAGAATGCAGGAGCCACGTATCAGAGGATGGTGAACAAGGTCTTCAAATCTCAGATAGGCCGGAATATGGAGGCCTACATTGATGATATGGTGATCAAGACCAAGATCGGCAACCATGTACCAGATCTGAAAGAGACCATTGACAACTTGAAAGCTAACGATATGAAGCTCAACCCTAGCAAGTGCGTCTTCGGGGTTACCGCAGGCAAGTTTCTAGGTTTCATGGTTTCTCAGCGAGGCATCGAGGCTAATCCAGAAAAGATCCAAGCCTTGATTGACATGAGGGAGCCGATTTGTATCAAAGAGGTTCAAAGGTTGAACGGGAGAGTAGCGGCACTCGGTAGGTTTATCGCCAAATAGGCAGAAAAATCCCTCCCCTTTTTCAAAGCCTTAAAGGGAACGAAGGATTTTGCTTGGATGCATGAGTGCTCGACCTCGTTCTAGCAACTGAAAGACTACCTCGGCTCTCCACCTCTACTCAGTAGCCCGATTATGGGAGAGACATTGTACGTATTCTTAGCAGCGACCGACCGAGCCGTAACAGCTGTACTCGTTAGAGAAGAAGGCGGCATCCAGAAGCCGGTCTACTACGTCAGCAAGGCACTGTCAGACACCGAGAGCAGGTACTTCAATGCCGAGAAAATTTCTTATGCCTTGGTAATTGCGGCCAGAAAACTACGAGCCTACTTCTCGGCTCATCCAATCACGGTCTACACCGACGCTCCTCTTAGAAAAATACTTCACAAGATGGACAACTCAGGACGCCTACTTAACTGGTCGATCGAACTGACCGAATTCGACATAACCTACAAGCCGAGGAAGACTCTTCTGGCCCAACCTCTTGCCGACTTCTTGGTCGAGACCGCCTTCACAAGTGAACATACGCCGACCACCCGAAAGAGGAAGTTCCCTATGGATAGAGAGCCCTTAGAAGAGTTACCTCCCAACTGTTGGGTCCTATACACCGACGGGTCAACTACCCAATGTAGAAGTGGCGCCGGAGTCTACTTGACTAGCCCTGTCGGCGAGCATGTTGCACGTGATTTTATCAGGTTCAAGTTCCCTGCCTCAAATAATCAAGATGATTATGAAGCCCTAATCCTGGGACTAGAAAGAGCCAAGTTCTTTGGTGCAACGAGATTGGTAGCATACAGCGACTCCCAACTGGTGGTGAATCAAGTTAAAGGGGAATACAACACCGAAAATCACATGCTGACCAAGTACAAAGATCTCGTCCTAAACCTGACCAAGAACTTTGAGTTCTGGGATATACGGCAAGTTGGTAGAGAATACAACCTGGAAGTCGACCTGCTTTCAAAGATGGCAACAGCTGAAGACTCGGATCCCCTAATCATTTATGCCGACCAGCCTGCTTATGAAAGACTGGAGATCTTGCTCCTGGATGACGAGGAAAGGACATGGATCGACAACTACAAAGACTACTTGGAGAAGGGAAAGCTTCCTGAAGACGAGTTAGAGGCCAAGTCGATCAAAAAGAAGACGGCAAGATACATAGTCTGGAACGGCATCCTGTACAGAAGGTCATTCTCCAGACCTCTCCTTAGATGTGTTGCGCCAAAAAGCACCGAGAAACTCCTCGCCGAAGTACATGGGGGAGTTTGTGGGGGACACCCGGGGGCCAGAACCCTTGCCGACAAGATCATCACACTTGGCTACTATTGGCCAAATATAAGGGAGGATGCCCAAGCCTATGTAAAGAAGTGTGACAAATGTCAACGCTACTCCGACTTACCCAAAGTACCTGCCGTAGAGCAAAGCTTGGTCATACCGACATGGCCATTCGACATGTGGGGAGTCGACATCATTGGACCGTTCCCATTAGCCAAAGGGAGCAACAAATATGTAATTGTGGCAGTCGATTACTTCACCAAGTGGGTAGAGGCGAAACCACTAGCAAAGATCACTGAAGAGAACGCCATCAACTTTATCCATGATTATATATGGTGTCGGTTTGGCGTGCCCCACACTATAGTGACAGACAACGGCCTACAATTCTCTAATGTTTTTACCGAGGAGATGAATAGGTTGGGAGTCAAGCACAAGAAGTCGTCAGTCAGCCACCCTCAAGGCAATGGACAAGCCGAGGCCGCCAACAAACTTGTCTTAAGAGAACTCACCAAGAACTTAGAAGGCAGTCAAGGAAAGTGGCTGGACGAACTCCCCCTAGCTTTATGGGCCGTCCGTACAACCACTCGGTGGCCAACTAGGGAGACACCCTTTGCTATGACTTACGGTTCAGAAGCAATGGCACCAGCCGAGATGGCCTTGCCGACTTTCAGAGTAACCAACTATGACGAGGTCGTTAATGAATACAACCGACTACTGGACCTAGACCTAGTCGACGAAAAAAGGCTAGCTGCCCAACTCAGAATGATCAATTACAAGCAAAGAACCAAGGCCTACCATGACAGCAAAGTGAAAAAGAGAACCTTTGAAGTCGGTGACTGGGTACTCAGAAAAATTGAGTCGACACACTTGAAGGCACAACAGAATAAGCTCTCGCCAAACTGGGAAGGCCCTTACATCATCACCCACATTATACGGGAAGGGACCTACATGCTCAAAACTCCGGAAGGAAAAGAGCTTAAACACCCATGGCATTCCGAGCACTTGAGAAAGTACTATCAGTAGCACCTCGGTTAGCTATTTATTCTTTTTATCAGATTTTCGGTCTTAGATTCTATAGTTGATATCTAGTTGTTTCTTAGTTTTGATTTCATCGATAAAATTTCCTTTATTTTATTTACATCAAGGTTTGATTATAGTACATAACACGGTCTTAGCGTTATTTACAATGCCGAGATCACCTAACGAAGTCGATGAGCACACTTAAAGCATGACTTCTAAAGCCTAGTTTCAATAACTTGCACCCTAACGAAGTTGATGAGCACACTTATGCATAACTTCTAAAGCCTAGTTCTAAAAACTAGCACATAAGACAACTTGAGCTGGTCCTAACGGTTAGACTCAAATTTGGATAGTAAACTCCCGACGATTTGAAACTAATCTCGAATGCTAGTTCTTTCGCGTATCAAAACCGAGTACTAGATGTTCGTCAGAGCTCAACGGTAGACCACCTCGGCCTGAACATATAAGCCTACGTTGACTTTCCGATCCCGGCTCATTACGGTCCAGCCCCAAAGAGGCATGACGGACTAAAAAATGACGAGATCATAGACGTAAACGCCACGACTCAAGACATTCAAAACCTAATTATGTCGGTTAGTACTCTCAAATTTGGGTTAAGATTAATACATCTAGTTCCCACGACAATTTGAGAGTAACCATGAATTAGTTCTTACAAACCGAGCTCCTAACGCTCGTCACGGCCATAACGGTGAACGACCACGGCCTACAAACGTAGCCTAAATCGGCTACAATCAAAACCTATTTCTGTCGGCTAGCGCTCTCAAATTTGGGTTAAGATTAATACATCTAGTTCCCACGACAATTTGAGACTAACCGCGGTTCAGTTCTTATAAACCGAGCTCCTAACGCTCGTCGCGGCCCATTATGGTGATCTACCACGGCTAGCAGCATAACCTAAACCAGCTGGCATGTCTCGTCACTTCAGACTAATGGCATCTCAAACCGAGATAAAGTAATATGAACAGAACGAGATAACACTTGCGCAACGAGCTATGGAAACGGGATAAACACCTCAAACCGAGGTATACAAACCCATACAGATAACAAGTGTTTATACTCCCCGAAGCACTCTGGGCTGAGTCACTTAAATACTTAAGACAAAAAAATAAATGTTTTAGCCTACCCGGCTTACAAGGACATTCCAAAGTTTAACTAATCAATACCAGCATCGGCTTCCTCCTCAACTTGGGCAATCAGATCATCAAGATTCCCTTCCTCAACTGGCGGAGGTACCCACGGGGAGTTACCCTCTTTCCGATCTCGGCTATGAATCACCCTCAGGCCCTTGTCAGAATACGGAATCAAGGAGTGGGCAGCCCGAGCTTCAACACCGTAAGCATCCTGGTTGTAGAGGCGTGCAAGCTTGTCAAGAGTTATATCAACTTCAGGGTCTATCCAAAGAAGGCGAGACAGATTTGACCAAGCATCATTGTAGGTAGTGCCGACTTCATCTTGAATGGCCGCCTTCATTGCCGCACCCTTCTTGAAAGTCTCCACCGCCCGCATCTCCCGACTCGGAATGCTCTCCTCCAGTTGGACCAGCCTCTCCTCCGCAGCATTTTTCTCTAACACGAGGCCCTCCGCTCGTTGACGCTCTTTCTCCAAATCGACCCTCGCCACAGCAGTCTCCTCCTTGGCTGTTCTCATCACCGTCTCGGCGCGACGAACCGTCTCATTAGCCTCCGCCGACATGTCTGCTGCCTTCTTTAACTCCACTTCAAATAAGTCCTTCTCCTTCTCAAGGGCTTCCACTTTGGCCTTCAGCTCAACATTAGAGGCACGAAGAGGCTCGACCTCGTCCTCACACTTCCTAGCGTTGCTTATGGCAAGCTGCATCAACGCATATTCATGCTGGGCTATGGAGGCAAGCTACAAAGAAAAGATAGACGTCAAAAGCAGGACATTCACGGTCACAACAAATAATGAAATACCAAGTACCTCACTGATAAGTAGGCCCTTGCGGTTCCGAAGCTATGTGGAGGTCGGTCTGGTCTCCACTAACCTTTGAATAGTCCTTTGATTCATGGCCCTTTTTATGACGGCCGCGCCGAGTTTGAGGGCAGGACCGGAGCGAATGGAATCATCAATATCCGGTATTATCACTACATTGCCAAGAGCATGAGCCAGATCATTGATCTCGACCTCAGTAGGACCCGAAGCCGAAGCTGAGCCACGAGTTGAAGTAGTTCTCTTAGATGGGGGCTCTAAATCATCCTCACCTTCTGCTCTCGGCCTCTTATCCCGACGACCCGCCTGGTCGATTTCCTCCTCAACATGTTGACTTTGACTATGATCATGTAACGGATCAACATTCTCCATCCCGGTTTCCTTTTCAAGAATCTCGACCTCCACCTCTTCTCCTCCGGTTCCAACTTGGATGACAGGGGGACCCGTGGGAATGTTGGCGACTCCTAGGGCCTGCAGCGCCTCCTGCCTGGATGTCATGTCGGCATGACGTTTTTCAATACCCCGGGTACGCGATAATTGTTTTTTCCTCCTCGCCGCCATGGCGGGGTCGAGCTCCTCTTCGTCGATAATCTGGACATCCTCCATGGAAAGATCTGCACGAGAAGATAAAGTTAAAAGGACGGCTGGAAACAATCAGGGAAAACAGAAAAATACAAGCACGGAAAGGAAATTACATCCTATGATATCTTTGGCCTTGAGACACTTGTCGGCCTCGGTCTTGCACACAAGGCAGTCAGAATAAAAGACGAGATCTGGGTGAATAACCCAATCCGGGAGTCGATAACCCTTTTCCACCACAACTCTCGGCTTAACACCACCAATCGGCCCCCTCATCAAACCGGCCTGTACATGGAATCTAAAATCGGTCTCGGTCCGGGACCAATCCAGTGTAGCAGAAGCAGCAAACAGCTCCAACTTCTTTATCAAGACAGCGCTCCAATCTGGACGATGAACCACCTTAGGCTTGACAGGATCTCGGTCCGGGCCTAAGAATTCCCAACCCTGACGGCTCTCCACTTTGATCACATGCCTATTCCATCCCGTCACCTTATTCACGACACTCGAGATGGGAACCATGAGCTTGGGTTTGTTGGGATCAGACTTGATGGTAATAGTTCTGGTAGAGGAATTATAGGACAATTGGAAGAAGTGGAAAAAAGCGGACATGCACGGTTCGAAGCTGAGACCTCGACAAAGAATTATGAAGCCGGTAGGATACCTGACCGCGTTTGCACCCAGATGGGCCGGCACAATGTTCCATCCCTCAAGAAATTCATTAATGAAGGGATCAAGGGGGAGCCGGAGCCCAAGCTGAAACTGCTTGTAGAAAAAAGGGAGGAGGGCATCGTCATAATAAAATTGCTTAATCTCGGCATCAGAAGAGAAGGGTCGGGCTTTGCTGTAGAACAATTTGAACTCTCGCCTATCTGTACCAAAATTCTCATAAAGGTCCCTAATCATAGCATCCCCACCAATAGGATGCCTGGGCCGATTTGATCAAGAAGGACCAGCCCCATCCCGACCTCCCCTAGAAGTCACAGCTTCATCTTCAAACCGATCAACTATCCTCCCAGAAGCACCTTCCTCGGCCATACCTGCAGCAACCAAGGGGTTAGAATCATCCCGTGACGAGGACGAGGTGACGTTCCCCCCGGTTCAACTATTGGGGCCAAGGAAGGACCCTCAAAACGAGATCGAAAGGCCGATTTATCTTTAACATAATGAAGAAAAATGTGGTTTATAACGGCGTCAAGGGTATTAAGGAGTACGACGCCATCAGCACAACCTGGGAGGGCCTTAGGGGCAAACAGACCTGAAGGATACCTCAAATCGTCCCTAGGGGTCTTATTCAAAAACAACAAGTCACTTATAGCCATTAGAAACAACATTTTCCAAATTCCTTCTGACAACATATAAATCCTATTATTCCGCTCGTAGAAACCAAACATGGCGTCGGGATCAAGGTGTGGGGTACCGAGCATATCAAGAGGAATGGCTAGATTTTTTCTAAAACCTACTCACACATATTCGAAAAATCAAGCACTAAAAATAGGAACTTCAAAGCCCTAGAACCTCAACAAATGGCAGAAAAAGAGAAAAAAATGCGAGAAAGTCAGAACAGTACCTTTGTCAGAAATGTGATCGGAGAAAAAGGATTAGCCGACGGAGTAAATGAAGATGATCGGAGCGGAACAGAGAATTTTGCAATGGGAATCGATGACTTTGAAGACTCGCCGGAAACGGGGACACTGTTTCTCTATTGGAAATTTGAAAATGTGAAATTCCGAGGGTTTTTAGGTGTGTATATAGGGTGGGTCGAATATGTATGATTCGGGCTAACCCGGTTGTAACCCGTGATCCATGGGTTGCACGTAAACCCACGAACCCATCATTACTCGCATTTAATGGGCCACGTTTTCAAGGTAAATGTCACATCACCAAGACACGTGCACCAATCAATATAAGGGGAATACAAACGATTGAAGTGACCCAACCTCCGTTTGAAAAGCACGAGCAGACTGCCAATGCTAGATCGACACGTGGCAAACTGAGACCTACAGCAGGAATGCCAGTCGGCTTCGAAAATCACAAACATTTCGGACGTCTGGATCGACATTAAAGAGTTCAGCACATGGGCGTAACCGACACCACAGCTATGGACCGACATCCTTAATGGTATCAAAGAATGAGACGAGACCAAGATGAGAAAAGGTCAGGGGTAGGTCGATGTCGGGCGGTGATTGAAGTCATGGTTGAACGACAGATACAAATGCCTTCCATGCCGACATGTCAACTAAGATCAAATGATCGGCATTACGTTAAGGCGACATCATAAAAAAAGATAGTGTTAACGAGAAAAAATCCAAAGTCATGCAAGATGCAAAGAATTCAAGCTATGAAGTCAAATCAAAATCAGAGCAAAGATGGCAAAGGATAAAACCCCAGTGTAGATATATATAACAAAAAGACCCCCACAGCAAGGCCGGGGGCCTGGCCTATACAAAAAAAGGAAAAAAGAAACTACTGAGTCATCCTAACTAAGGATTCAAGAAAGATTATAATCTTGATCTTGGTCTTCATCATCCTCCCACTCAACGTCTCCATCGTACCCATATTCATCTATGATGATGGGTTCGAGATCATCCTCACTATCATCTTCATCATCATCATCCTCGTCCTCATCCTCTGACTCTTCTGCACTAGAGTCGTCGGCGAATTCATCAACGGGGTCCGGCTCTGAGTATTCGCCATTACTATCGGACGGTGATTCTTCCGCCGGAAAAGATGAACGTAGCTTGGATGGGAACATTGAATCATCGCTGCTTGAAGAATCATGATAAACTTGATTTTCTGATCCTGTACTCACTTCTTCCGGGAATGCATCATCGTATTTCCTCTTTGGAGCCATCTTGGAATTATTCGCAAAATTTGAGATGTTCTTGGAGAATTCTAGAGGATGAAGGTAAGATAGAGGGTAACCAATGGACAGACCATCTATTTATACCCCTGGAATATGAGGGGGGTGGGGAGTTTATCAATGCTACTCATAATTGGGGTGCAATTAATAAAGCCTTCGATTTCCAAGAAGGGCAATGATTCCACCTGTATCAAATCCACAGTGATGTCAGCAAATCCAAGCAAAAGAGGATTTTTGGCGGCTGCAGGTCAAATCAACATAAATGAAGTGCGAAGCAAGTACAAGGGCACAGTTCCTACTCGGCATGCTGAGATAGAAACTCGGGGGCCACTGAACGACATAAACCAACTTGGTTAATGGGGACCCATAAACTCTGGGCTTACACACCGTAAGGCCCATCCACAGAGGCCCACAATCTTATATGCCGAGATACATCAGGCCAAACAGGAAGCCCTTGCTTAGGCCGAGTTCAAGAGGCCCAATCCTTAACCGGTCTCCGAGGCGAGCCGAGTGGGATTACAGGCCGACATACGCCAATAATCTTCCTTGTTCACGGGAGTCCACTTACAGAGTTTGATTACAACTCTAACAGTGAAGATCCTTATCTAAGCAATGATATCTCTTATACCTTATAACAGGACATCATCCATCCTTATCCGGAGTCTATCTCCAAGGAATGCGAGTCCTACATCAACACGGGCATCCTAGCTTCTCCAACAAGCTAGGACTCATTCACCCACGCCTATAAAAACAGGTCTTCACAATAGGAGAAGGGTAAGGAACTTTTGGCTCTAAATTAGTCAATTGGTTTCTATATTTCTAATCACCCATATTCTTTCTCTCACGCCGGAGGGCCTTTGCCAGTGAAGCCCAGGTATAGTTTACGTTTGTTTCGTGTGTGTAGCTCCGGCCATCAAGAACTGTCGCTGGGATTATCTGAACCGCTAGACGAAGGCTGATCCAACCAGATTTTGGCATCATCAGATTTATTTCCTTGATGAATAATTTGTCGAATGACAAAATTGTTTGTGGGTTTGTGTTCTACTCCATGAGAACATTGAGATAATGTATTCATTTGTCCAATTTGGTGTTGGGATGAATGAGATATCAAGGCTTGAAGTTGGTGGGTTGAAATTGGGAAAATGAGTTTATCCCACATGAAAAGAAAATGTGAAAAAGAGCTAGTATAAAGGCTTGGGCATTTGAGTAGTGTTCAAGCTTGTATAGCATAAAAGCTTTCTCTCGCTCGCAGGGGGTGTGCACGCGACCTGCGGACACAAATATAGCACCAATTTGGCTTGTCCGTGCTAGCTCACCTTTTGCAATTTTTTTTTTATTTTAATAGTCAAAAATTTTGCTCAAAAATCAGATTCATCCCATCTGAACTGGAAGAACACACAGAAAACAGCACAGTTTCCAGCAATATCCAGAGCATCTCTTTCGTTGCATTTTGTTCATTTCTCATTTGGCCTCTTGCATTGCATTGGTGGTGATACTGTCTAGGCGCAACTTCAATTCACCGGAGTCTCATAGTGCTGGGAACCGTCCGGTTCGTGCGAGTGAAATTGATTTACTAAATATAAAAAATGAGACAATTAAAAAGGAAAATGTGACCTATATATGTTAAAGAAATAATTATTAAAACAAACTCCCTCCGTCCCAGAGTATATGTCCACATTTTCCTTTTTAGTCTGTCCCAGAGTATATGTCCAGTTCCTAAAACGACAAAGAATCTTTACTATCCCCCCACTCATTCTCGCTCCTACTTACTTTTATACTCACAACACCAATCAACTTACGATTCATTCCCACTCATTCTCTCTCATATTTTACTTTTACTCACAACACTTACATCACTTCCTCTATTTATTAATTATTTTGTTTTTAATCAATAAGTCTTGCTTAGATAACATGTTCACCGCCTTGAGAAATTATTCGAACATTCTCCCCTTTGTTGTATTTTTGGTGTAAAAAGAAGTTAGTTTTGAAAAAGCTCTAACGATTTCACGCTCACATCATTATTACCAAATAACAACTTTTTAAAACTAACATATTTCCGTAATTGCGATCAGCATACGGACGGAGAAAAACTTATTTTACCCTCGTTTTAGTAGTGTAAAACATTTATCTAAAATTTTGATTAAATACAAGTCTTGAATGAAAAAAGCAAAGAAAGTGGATGGATTCTAACAATATTTATTGTCTGTGTGCAAATTTATTGCTAAAAGTAGTCTTTGGAAGAGGAGGGAAAAGCAAGGAAGAAGGGGAGAAAGAACAATAATATGCGCCTTATCCATTTCAAAAGATAGAGTCACTATCAACCAATCAAATAAATTGATTAGTTAAATGATGAAGAATATAATTATACTCTCTCCGGTCCAAAATAACTGTCTTTTTTTGCATTTGCACAACTCTTAAGAAATGTAATAATTATCATGACTTAGTGACAAAAGTTCCAACTTTACCCCTATTAAGTTTGCAATTTTCTTACATTAATGTCTCACACTAAGATAATTAATAAAAGAGAACAAGTTTCAATGCAACGATAAGAGAGACATTTAGCTCAAAAGTGACAATTATTTTGGACCAAAATTTTAGTTCAAACGTGACAGTTATTTTGAACCGGATGGAGTAGCAAATTTTTAAATTCATTTAAATTTAGGCAGACAAACTCCAAAAAGGCTCTTATAATGGAGACAGGCAAAAACATGAGGCTGGAAGGAATTGACTCATGAGTGGCATATTCCGACACATTTATGAATGAGCGTTTGGTTTGGGGTTTCTTAATTATTGGGGGGAAAAAAAGTCTTTGATAATTCTAATTAGGAGGTCGGCAACAGTAAGTCTTGTAAGTTTTGGGGAAAATCAGTTTTTTTTTTTTTTTTTTTTTCACTATGTCCACGCCATAAGGAGGCAATGAAAGGGATCGAACCCTAGCGCTCACCGAGTGTGATGCTTGGCTTTACCACTGGGTCACTCCTTTGGGGACAATCAGTTTCTTTTAAAATTACAAAAAAAAAATATTTTTTTTTATTTGTAGGAGTGTGCATGGTACGGTATGACACGGGTTTGGGGTAAAACCGATACCATACCAAAGTAATTCGGTTTATTCTCGGTTTGGTAGTTCGGTTTTTCGGTTTGGTATAACAACGGTACGGTTTATTTCGGTTTTTTCCTAACTAAATGAAAAACTTGGTTACATGACATTCACCAAATGAAAATGGCAATAAAAATGATACTTGACATTCCAGTAGACAATGAAAATACCAAGAGTAAAGTAAAATATTGACAAGGAAAAGTTGGATTAATAATAAGAATAAAAGATCAAACTAATCTTTCAAAATTAACAATTGATCATCAACTATACGAAGCAAAGAACTTCGATTCATTTTCAAATGCATTTATAAGATGAAATGAGTATATATACATACATTTCGGTCCTTTTTAAATGCATTTACAAGATGAAATGAGTATATATACATACAAAATTACATACTTTAATTAGAACGGTACGGTATGGTTTTTATATTCGGTATATGAGTCAAATACCATACCATTACCAAACTATCGGTTTTTGTAAAAATAAAACCAAGTATGTCGGTTTAGTCGGTTTTTCGGTGTTTTCGGTACCATTTTTTCGGTTCGACGCGGTTTTCCGGTATGTTCGGTTTTTTTTTTGCACACCCCCATTTATTTGTAAGTATTTGATGAACAGTTAGAAACAGCTTCAAAAATATGACTTTTTATAGTTTAAAGAGGAACTAGTTTCCCCCAAAATATTGCGATAAAGATCAAGATGTTAGTATTCAATTAAATTTAGGTGAGTTTGTCTAGTTAGTAAAAGAAATCAATTTCCTTATGGCCTACACGCCTATCGCATTTTTAACCCACTGTGTAATGCTCCTATATAATTAAAATAAGTCATTACACCGTCTATAATATAAATGAAAAAAATGTGTAAATATTGTTAAAAGTATTACAAATAAGAGTAGATCTTGTAAAAACCGTGTTTTTCCTTAATGATTAGAAAAACGTGTTTCCTCAAAGCACGCGGGCGTTAGTTTTAAAACAGGCGGTTACATTTTTGTAAATCACTGACAAGAATTGTAAATGCCCAGTGTTAGTTACAAAGTGCCAGTAATTCAAACTGACGCTTATAAACATTGAAACTAACACTTTTCATAACTGTCAGTGGTAGTGTTAAAAATTATCAGTCATTACACCTGCACTTATCAACATTGTCACTGACACTTATTAAAAGTGCATGTGGTTGTGTTAGTAAGTGCCGGTGTAAATGGCTGACAATTTTTAACTCTAACATAGGCACTTACGACAAGCGTTAGTTAGTTACAAAAATGTCACCGCCTGTTTTAAAACAACTTCTCGTTTTTTTCAAAAATGCCACTGCGCCATTTTTTTCTTTTTGACCGTGAAAAACTAGCTTCAATTATATAGAAAAGTGGCCTCCGTCCCAATAAAGGTGTGGTACATTTTTCTAGCAAAGGTGGCATTTTTATGTGCCAATAAGACCGTAAGTCTATTTACTTTACAAATACTAAAAGAGTTACAAAGTGATATGTTGTCTTTAATGTCAGCTATTAAAGGTTCCAAACTAAAAGGGCTGCTTTTATCATTGTTGATATAAGAAACAGCGAGCGTGGAGTATGTGAGGAGAATAATGTTTCCATAGTTTTGTTGAGTAGCCCAATCCAGTCCACTTTTGATGGCTAGACATTCTGTCTGGATACTAGAAGGTGGTTTTCATGATATGCTTCCGATTGAAATTCTTCTTTTAAAACTGTTTGGATCCCATAATTCCCATCCTAGGTCTGTCCATCTCGACTGCTTTTCCATGCGTCATATGTGATTAGGATAAGAGAGTTTCCTGTAATATTTGTTTTGATATATTCTTCCAAAGTCTTTCCATTCGATGAATCAAGACTTATTCGGGAAGATATTGATGAGCTTTCAGGGTTCAGTTGGGTTGAGGTCCTTTGGACCCGGAACCGCTCCACCCAAATTAGCTCCACCCCTCCACCCAACGGCTCCGATCAAGGCCACATAGGCGAGCTCATCATCAGTGCAGCTAAAATGATTTCAATTTTTTGTGGGTTCTACCGAGCTCGGACACATCTCATCCGTCGAACAAAAAAATATGAGGTGGCTCTAATCTCCACCATTGGGTGGACCGGGGTGGAGCTAACCGCTTGGTGGAGCGGTTCGAAATTCGAGGTCCTTCCAAGAGAGGTTGGATTGCTTGCTGCAGATTTCTTTTCAGCTTCCATCATTTTGATTTTTTGTAAGCTTTCAAGGCACGAGAAATAATACCATCAATGTCAGGGGGAGCTTGGTTGAAGATGATATTGTTCCTGTTTATCCAAATCTCTCATGCAATGAGAAATATTAGACAAAAATCTAAAATATGAATATCGTCCTCAATCCAAATTTAAAACAATAAATTGTGAAGGGCAAGTCATTTCAAGTTTAGAACGGAATATTGTTTGTTTGTTTTTTTTTCATGTGACAAAGTTGAGTGGCTCAAATTTGACAAAAATTTGTGTGAGACCGTCTTCCTCCTCAAATTTAGCTATGCCTAATTAAAATTTTATTTTTGTTTTCATTTTTATTTTTGAGAAAAATGGATAATTGATTAGAAACGAGGGAGTAATATAACTTCTGATAATTAGGGGGCAAATGAATAGTAAAACCTAAAAACAAGGGAAAATAACATTTATATAAATCGTACTCTTTAATTATTCTTTAATTCATTGTTCAAAACAAAAAAAAAATCTTTAATTCTGCATTTGTCCTACTCCAAGTTTGTGGTGGTCCAGATTTATTTTCAAAGATACCACAAGAACCGCGGATTATTTATTTTAGGTTGCAGTTTTGACTCTGATCATGTTCACATTTTCCATTTTTTGTGACAGCTATATTAAATACTCTCTCCGTCCCACCTCACTCGAGATTTATTTTTATTTTGATCCGTCACACTTCACTTGAGACTTCCCAAAATGGTAATTTTTTATAATTTTATATTCAATCTACCCCACCCACTCATTCTCTCTCTTCATTTTTTACCACACAATTCATTCAACCAACCTACTATTAACCACACTCATTCTCTCTCTTCATTTTCTACCACACATTTTCTTTATTTTATTCTTTTTTCTTAGTTATTATGCCCACCTTTTAGGTCTCAAGTGAGGTGGGACGGTGGGAGTATCACAACTCACAACCCGTTAATTTAAACGGTTTTTCTAAATATGCAATAATTTAAATTTTATTTTAAAGGTTCAGCTTTTCTATTGATATGCAATGAAAGACCTCCGCCATAACGATGGCACCAGACTTTCATCTCAAACTCAAAATAACTGTTGCAGATATTTTCTAAAAATATATTTTACATATTAATTTGTACATCGTACATATAATTGTAACATTACATTAAAACTCTTATTTAATTTTAAAATGTAACATTCATTATTATAGGGTGAACCACAATAAAAATGTAATACTCACTCTGTCTCAAAGTATATGTTCACCTTTCATTTTAGTCTTTTCCCAAAGTATATGTTCACTTCTTAAAATGGCAAATAATTTTTACTATATTTCTCTCACTCATTCTCTCTCATACTTACTTTTATACTCATAACACCAATCAACTTACTATTCCTTCTCACTCGTTCTCTCTCCTACTTTACTTTTATACTCACAATACTTAAATCATTTTCACAATTTCTTAATCTCCGTGCAAATGAGAGGCTGGATATATACTCTGAGACTGAGACTGAGGAAATACTTATTTTAGAATGAAGTATTTACATGATAGTCACCTCTAACTTTCGTGCTTTAATAAGGGTAAAATAGGAAATAACTAGAGAAGGATAGTCAACTTGTAGATTATGACACCATGTAGCTGATGAATTGCAGGTATACGTAAAGATACGTACTCACAAAATAAAAACAAAATAAATAACATCACTTACTCTCTTTCATTTTTTAAAGCGTGAAGACTTTATTTTGCACAAGAGTAGAATATATTTCAAAGGGTTGACTTATATCATTTTATTGTTCATTTTAATTATTGATTTTTTTTGTAATTACAAATTTTAAATTGTAAAATATTTTACTTTATTACTATTAAGAAAATGGACAAAAAAGATTAATTTATAAAACGGTTCACTTAGGTTCATTCAAAGTGAGACTTCCCTGTTTATCTTGGAAAAAATAATCTCATATTAACTTTTCTATTCAACACAATTGAACTTCAACCATAATTTAATAAAAATTAAATTATCTTTATATAATTCTAATAATCGTTATTGTAATAAAAAATGCTTTTGATAACAATTTCTAACATTGTATAGAAAAAATTAAATTTTATTTAGCTTATGGTTAAAATTTAATTAAATTGAGAATAAAAAATCAAAAAAAATAAGACTATTGTTTGAGTAATGAGAGAACTGTTGAATTTCAGCAAATTAAAATGATTTTTTTTTTATTTATTATTTTTGTCTTCGGAAGGGAAAGGGAAAGGGGATGCAAAGGGTTAGATAAGCTGAATATCGTAATGCGTCTTATCTGTACAAAGAAGAATCTTTATCGAGGGGACCTCCTTTTTTAATTAAATTGAATTGAATTAATTAATTAAATTTCTTAATTTAAGCTTATTAATCTATTGCACCTCTTGGATAAGACCTAGGGGTATGAGCCATGCGGCTCACTCTGCGTTTACGAGGAGAGGAGATCTCTGCGCCCTTCCATGTGCCCCTTTAATCTGAACCGTTTACAATATCAATGTAAACGGTCCAGATTAGAGGGGCACATGGAGGGGCACAGGAGATCCGGACTCGTTTACGAGTGTGTGTTTTCTGTTTTTGCTATGTTTTGATATGATTTACTTTTCTCTTTTTTTTTTTTTTTTTTTTTTTGCAACTGAGGAATGGTACTGTTGGGAATTTAGTGGTACCCCGTTGCAATTTAGATAAAGAACACAACGCCCACAATCACAAATATGAGAAAATCACACACAAAGAACACAAGAATTGTTTGTCCGGTTCGTTTAACTTATGAACTACGTCCGGGGGCAATCGCCAAGCCAATATTTTATTAAATATTCTTTAATATGGTGCTACAATGTGTTCTGGGTCGGAACTATGCTTATATAGGTGTACAAGGAAGTCCTAGGTTTATTTGGAAGAGATACAATCAAAATAGGAAACAAATCAAGAATCAGTTCTGGGCCCGGAATAGGTGTGCGGTCGCCCACTTTAAGGTGTGCGGCCGCCCACAATGCTCCGTTTAAGCCCAGAAACCTTCCAGCATATTTGGACGGTCGCCTGCTCCAATTTTGGGCGGTCGCCTTCTTCTCCGACTGCAGTTTCCTTCTCCTTTTCGAACTCCTCTTCGACTATTCCACCTCCTTGACTTGGACTCCTTTTCTCCCTTCGTTTCCTCACGGTTTAGGACTCCAAATCCAACAATCTCCCACCTGAAGACTAAACCCATAAACATAGAAACACCCATCAACTCCTGTTGGGTTTTGAGCAAACATGCACAGCGGAATAAACCCAAAGTCTAGATCCATTCAAAATGATTAAATTAATACGGAGATGAATTTAGAACACTAACTGTGATGGAGCTTTAAAATTCTGAGATCTTCAATCTTTGTTCTTCGCACTTCTTTGAATCACGAACGTAGGAACACGACCGCAAAACTTGGATCACGAACTTGGATGAGTTGATGCCAACGCCCTCTATGTTTATCCACACGCGAACAAATCTCAAGAACTATTCTTGATCCGGATTGCTAGACCCAATAGAAACTATTTCTATTATGAAGGCTATATAAAAACTATGATTCTTGTTCTTGGGAAGAAGAAGAAGAATATATTTTCTCTCTTGGAGGCTCTCTAAATTGATCAAATATCAATTGTATCTGATTAGGTTATTAAGAGAGGTATTTAAACTCATTTAACCTAAACCCTTTAGGAGAAATAGGTTAAAACCCGTCATAATACGTAATCAGGAATTCTGACCCGAACAGGACTTGCTCGGCCGAGTCCTTTGAGGTGCTCGGCCGAGCGCCTCTAATTTTTACCCTTCTGTTTCTCTTGCTCGGCCGAGTCCTTTGAGGTGCTCGGCCGAGCACCAGCAGAAAGTCATTTTTAGCCTTTTAAACAATTCGTTCTTTTGTGTGTGACCCCATAGGATTATATTAAGTTGGCAATGAGCCCAAACACATTTTTACTCATAAATCATGAGCGGACTCTAGCGAGCCATCATGACTGCCCAATTAATATAACTTGTAAAAGTTTGCGAATCCTTTATAGAACATATTACAATCTCTTTGTTTCACGATGTCTATTGAACGTAAGTCATCGTCAATGGTCAACTTACATAGTCCAATGCTTTCTCGATCCCGAATGTATTGATAAGACAAATTTTATTTGAGCACGGCCATGCATTTCATCAATACCATTCATCGAGTGACCAAAGCTTGACATCTCTCTTGACGAGGAACAAATCCTTTCTTGGCTTATTACACTTCCCTACATGATTCCGATTATGCCAATCATATTCTTTATGACTACCCGGTTAGGGGTAACGTTTGAATATGTCAAACATAATGTTCATCAAGTGGAAGACTATAATAACCTCAAGTCTAAAGATTCCAGTAATATAACTATATGAGACTTAATTATGACATTGTGACCATGACATAAATCTCATACGGGTCAGTCCAGTATTTGTTCTCCAACAAATACCCATAAGTTTAATTGTATCCCATACACCATAATCATCATTTGATTATCTATCAGACTTATACTAACAATTAATCATAATTATCAGGGACGGGGATTATTATAATAAACATGCAAAGGATATAATAATCAAACATTCAATATCTTTATTAAAACATAATCAATAGATAACATTAATCGTTCTCATAACGTGCCTAGAGCATACAACACCAACAATCTCCCACTTGCACTAGGCCTAATTAATGTATCGAATACCCATAGACCTAACATGACCATCATGTTTCGCTTGTGGAAGACCCTTTGTCAATGGGTCGGCAATGTTATCATCAGTCGGTACTCTGCATATATTTACGTCTCATCTATCAATGATCTCTCGAATGATATGAAAACGCCTAAGTATGTGTTTGAATTTTTGATGTGATCTTGGTTCCTTTGCTTGAGCAATAGCACCATCATTATCACAATAAAAGTCTATTGGGTTAGCAATGCTAGGAACCACCTTTAGTTCACCAATGAACTTATTGATCCAAACAGCCTCTTTTGCAGCATCGGATGCAGCAATATACTCAGCTTCCGTTGTAGAATCTGCGAAGGTACTTTGCTTAGAACTCTTCCAGCTAACAGCACCTCCATTTAGCACAAATACAAATTCAGATTGCGATCTTGAATCATCCTTGTCGGTTTGGAAGCTTGCATCTGTGTAACCACTTACAACAAGATCATCTTCCATTCCTCCATACACCAAGAACGAATCTTTAGTCCTTCTCAAGTACTTAAGAATCGCCTTGACTGCAATCCAGTGACTCTCACCAGGATCTGATTGGTATCTACTCGTCATGCTCAGAGCATACAAGACATCGGGTCTAGTACATATCATGGCATACATGATTGATCCAATTGTAGAAGCATATGGAATCCCAATCATTCTCTCACGCTCATCAATTGTCTTAGGACACTGATTCTTACTTAGAGTTATGCCATGGCCTACTGGCAAATTTCCTCTCTTAGAGTTTTCCATGCGTAATCTCTTAAGAACTTTGTCAATATATGTATCTTGACTTAAACTTATCAATTTCTTGGATCTATCACGATAGATCCTAATGCCAAGGATATAAGCGGCTTCTCCCATATCTTTCATTGAAAAACACTTTCCTAACCAAGTCTTTACAGACTGCAGTGCAGGAATGTCGTTTCCAATGAGCAATATGTCATCAACATATAGTACTAGAAATAATACTACGCTCCCACTAATCTTATTGTACACACAAGGCTCATCTTCGTTCTTGATGAAACCAAAATCTTTGACCGATTCATCAAATCGAAGATTCCAACTCCTTGAAGCTTGCTTTAATCCATAAATGGATCTTTGCAACTTGCATACTTTATTAGAATTTTCTGGAATTACAAAACCTTCAGGTTGTGTCATATAAACATCCTCAAGTAAGTTCCCGTTAAGGAACGCTATTTTGACATCCATTTTTCATATCTCATAGTCAAAATATGCGGCTATGGCAAGTAAAATTCTTAAAGACTTGATCATTGCTACGGGCGAAAAGGTTTCATCATAGTCGATTACATGAATCTGCCTATAGCCTTTCGCTACAAGTCTAGCTTTATAAGTATGCACCTTTCCATCCATGTCAGTTTTCCTTTTGAAAACCCACTTGCATCCTATGGTTTTTACACCTTCGGGCGCATCAATCAAGTTCCAAACTTGATTATCATACATGGATTTAATTTCAGATTACATGGCTCCAAGCCATTTTTCTGAATCAGGAGCGGAGATCGCTTCTTGGTAGGAAGTAGGTTCGTCATCAACTATGACTTCCACTTCATTGCTATCCATCATGAGAAATCCATATCTCTCAGGTTCGGATCACACCCTACCAGTTCTGCGAGGAACTTGAGTATTCTGAATAGGTTCCACAACTCCTTGTGAAACTTGTTCAGATCCAACATTATGTTCCATGTAATTTTTGGGTTCTTGAACCTCTTCAAGACTAATTTTACTCCCACTAGTTCTTTTAGAGAGAAACTTTTTCTCTAGAAAAACACCATCTCGTGCAACAAACACTTTGTTGTCCGTGCGGTTGTAAAAATAGTATCATTTAGTTTTCTTAGGATATCCCACGAAATTACATTTATCAGACTTGTGTGTGAGTTTGTCAGAGATAAGCCTCTTGACATACGCCTCATAACCCCAAATCTTCATAAAAGAAAGATTAGGCTTCTTTCCTTTCCACATCTCATATGGTGTCTTTGGAACAGATTTTGTTGGAACATTATTTAGTGTAAGAGCGGCAGTTTCTAGTGCATGTCCCCAAAAGGATAAAGGAAGATCAACTTGACTCATCATGGAGCGGACCATATCCAATAAAGTCCTATTTCTCCGCTCAGACACACCATTCCATTGTGGTGTTCCGGGTGGAGTTAATTGTGAAACAATTCCACAATCTTTAATATGATTGTCAAATTCTTGGCTTAAATATTCTCCACCATGATCGGATCGAAGTGCTTTAATAGTTTTGCCAAGTTGATTTTGTACTTCTTTTTGAAATATTCTAAATATCTCAAAAGACTCACTTTTATGTTTCGTTAAGTAGACATAGCCATATCTACTAAAATCATCAGTAAAAGTTATGAAGTATTGATATCATCCCCTAGCACTGATGCTCATTGGTCCACACACATCAGTATGTATGAGTCTCAATAAGTCACTAGCCTTTCACTACTCTTAGTAAAAGGTGTCTTTGTCATCTTTCCAAGTAAACAAGACTCACAAGTTTCATATGCTTCAAAATCATATGAATCTAAAAGTCCGTCCCCATGGAGTTTTGAGATACGCTTCTCATTTATATGACCAAGACGGCAATGCCACAAATAAGTATGATTTACATCATTATGTTTGGATTTCTTATTTACATTATAAATATTCTCATTATTCTCACTTTCAACATCAAGAACATAAAGGTCATTAAATGAACATGCAGTACAATAAAGCATCTCATTTAAATAAATAGAAAACTTCTTATTCTTAATAAGAAAACTATAACCTTCATTATCCAAATAAGAAACTGAAATAATATTTCTACTTAAATCCGGAACGTAATAACAATTGTTCAAAACAAGAATTAATCCGCTAGGTAAAATGACATCATATGTTCCTACGGCTAATGCAGCAACTCTTGCTCCATTTCCCACGCGTAGGTCTACTTCGCCATCTTTAAGTAGCCTTCTATTCCTTAGTACCTGTACATTTAAACAAATGTGAGACCCACATCCATTATCTAATACCCAAGAGCTAGAAGTAGAAAGTAGAATATCTATAACATAGATACCTGAAGTAGATGCAGTCCCATTGCTCTTCTTCTTCTTTAACTCTTCCTTGTAAACCTTGCAATTTCTTTTCCAATGACCAATCTCATTGCAATGAAAACAAATTGCATCCTTTTGGGAAGCAGGTTTAGCCACATTGGCATTGGCAACAATTGTCTTGCCAATCTTGGGTTTGACAACTTTTGTCTTAACCCCGTTTCCTTTGCCTTTAGAGCCTTTTCCTTCCTTTGACACTATGAGCACAGGAGCGACTTCTTTACCGATTTTCTTTTCTGCTGTCTTAAGCATCTCATGCAAATCAGACAGGGACTTATCCATCACATGCATATTAAAGTTCATGACGAACTGATTATAGCTTTTGGGCAATGAATTAAGTATAAAATCAGTGGCCAACTCAACATCAATGGGATGGCCAAGTCTCTCTAGATGCTCAAAATAAGCCTTCATCTTAAGAACATGAGGGCCCACAGCCTGCCCTTCGCTCATCTTGCATGAGACAAAGGCAGCTATAGTGTCGAACCTCTCTTGCCTTGCTTGTTCTTGAAACATATCTTTCAACAAAGCAGCAAGGTCAAATGCCTCCAAGTGTTCAAGAGTCTTCTGAAGCTCTGAACACATGGCCGCAAGCATAAGACAACCCACCTCACGAGAATCACTTTTGTGTTTCTTGTAGACATTTCTCTCATCCTTGGGTGCATTAGAAGCATGTTCATCTTCAGGAACGGGCTCATCAAGAATATAGAGCTTGTCCTCATGCTTTAGAACAATTCTAAGGCTACGGATCCAATCCGTGTAGTTAGCTCCATTTTCTTGAAGTTTTTCCTTCTCAAGGATAGATCGCAGTGATAAAAATTTGTACTTTGAGCCATTATCTACAATTATGCAAACATATAATTAAATATAAGTACCAATTTAGTTTTAAAGATATTACAAATATTAGTATTTTACAAATACTCCCACTAAATTATATAACCTTCATATACATCCAATGTATAATATAATTTAATTGGGCTAAGATCCATATTTCATTTAATTTTACGTCCGCGATGGCAAGATGCATAAAATTAAACTATTTATGTAGACAACTCCTTATCAATCATATCATATATGACTCTTAGATCTTTTATGAGATTATATCAAGACATCATATGTCATGCATGTTTTAATCTCATCTGCGCCTTAGGCCCAAAACTCTTTTGATACCCTAATTAAGTCAACCCACTTTAAACGCATAGGAATCACTCTTTTACTCATCTTGTTCATACATGAATAAAATCAATGCACCTCGCGATGGTTAGAGCGCGCATGAAATTACCCATGTAATCCCAAGTGTTTTAATCATGGGTTGGCACGGAACTTAAATTTTAAAGAAGGTTCACATCATATAGCATGGTAACATGTTTATAGTCACATAATATAAACACATAAAGCATCGGTTAACGATTTAATTAATCCAATTAATTAAACTATGATTTCATGTGATTGATTTATGGGGATAAATTCTTTAACACATAATTGAGAGCACGATTGTACGGTCGAAACTAAGCCAAAAGGCATCCACAATCCCGTACCAAATTTAGAAACTAGAAGAAACAACTATGTAAGGTCGAAACTAAGACAAAAGGCATCCACAATCCCTTACATAATGTAACTCAATTCTAAATTCTTTTGTCTCATCAATTTATTACTTTGACCTTGAAATTTGTTTTCAGGAAACACAGTTTCTCAAACCAGCCATCTGACAAACAAATTCAATCCAAAGTGATTTCAAACAAGACATTTAATTTCAGAAAACACGGTTTCAAAAACCAGCCATCTGAAAAAAAAATTATGTCCAAAATCATTCTGCTCGGCCGAGTCCTTTAAGGTGCTCGGTCGAGCACCTTTGTGTTCAGAAAAACGTACCTTCTGATCCCTTCTGCTCGGGCGAGTCTTATGAGGTGCTCGGCCGAGCACGCCGTCAGAACATATTTTTCTTTTTCAATTTTAATCCTAAAATTGCTTTCCCGGTTCAATTAGGGTTTGGTGTTCATGATGATCAAATCACCATGTTCATCAAATCCTTGAATAAACAATTTATTCATGAATCAAAGACCATCAACAAATCAATCCAATTAATTTTGATGATCATGAAGAACATAATAATCAAATTATTATTGCAATCTTAGATCCCACATAACGTATTTAAACGGTGCGATTTCATGCTTTCCATATATCTCATATACATACATAAAACTCAGATCACATAAACATCATGAATCTAAATTCAAATAGCATGCCAGCACATATAATCCAATTATATCATTAACATGTTATTATTAAAATAACCATGATGAACGAGGCTCTGATACCACTGTTGGGTTTTGAGCAAACATGCACAGCGGAATAAACCCAAAGTTTAGATCCATTCAAGATGATTAAATTAATACGGAGATGAATTTATAACACTAACCGTGATGGAGCTTTAAAATTCTGAGATCTTCAATCTTTGTTATTCGCGCTTCTTTGAATCACGAACGCAAGAACACGACCGCAAAAATTGGATCACGAACTTGGAGGAGTTGATGCCAACACCCTCTATGTTTATCCACACGCGAACGAATCTCAAAAACTATTCTTGATCCGGATTGCTAGACCCAATAGAAACTATTTCTATTATGAAGGCTATATGAAAACTATGATTCTTGTTCTTGGGAAGAAGAATAATATATTTTCTCTCTTGGAGGCTCTCTAAATTGATCAAATATCAATTGTATCTGATTAGGTTATTAAGAGAGGTATTTAAACTCATTTAACCTAAACCCTTTAGGAGAAATAGGTTAAAACCCGTCATAATACGTAATCAGGAATTCTGGCCCGAACAGGACCTGCTCGGTTGAGTCCTTTGAGGTGCTCGGCCGAGCGCCTCTAATTTTTACCCTTCTGTTTCTCTTGCTCGGCCGAGTCCTTTGAGGTGCTCGGCCGAGCACCAGCAAAAAGTTATTTTTAGCCTTTTAAACAATTCGTTCTTTTGTGTGTGACCCCCATAGGATTATATTAAGTTGGCAATGAGCCCAAACACATTTGTACTCATAAATCATGAGCGGACTCTAGCAAGCCATCATGACTACCCAATTAATATAACTTGTCAAAGTTCGCGAATCCTTTATAGAACATATTACAATCTCTTTGTTTCACGATGTCTATTGAACGTAAGCCATGGTCAATGGTCAATTTACATAGTCCAATGCTTTCTCGATCCCGGATGTATTGATAAGACAAATTTTATTTGAGCAAGGCCATGCATTTCATCAATACCATTCATCGAGTGGACAAAGCTTGACATCTCTCTTGACGAGGAACAAATCCTTTCTTGGCTTATTACTCTTCCCTACATGATTCCGATTATGCCAATCATATTCTTTATAACTACCCGATTAGTGGTAACGTTTGAATATGTCAAACATAATGTTCATCAAGTGGAAGACTGTAATAACCTCAAGTCTAAAGATTCCAGTAATATAACTATATGAGACTTAATTATGACATTGTGACCATGACATAAATCTCATACGGGTCAGTCTAGTATTTGTTCTCCAACAAATACCCATAAGTTTAATTGTATCACATACACCATAATCATCATATAATTATCAATCAAACTTATACTAACAATTAATCATAATTATCAGGGACGGTGATTATTATAATAAATATGCAAATGATATAATAATCAAACATTCAATATCTTTATTAAAACGTAATCAATAGATAACATTAATCGTTCTCATAACGTGCCTAGAGCATACAACACCAACAACTCCCACCACGGAATGAACCTCCTTTGAACACATCTTTACTCCATATTGACTTGGCGTTGCCGTGCCTCCCCGCTTAAGTGCTAAGGCGAGTTGAAACCAAGCGACGTTTCAACCCCTCCGTGTTAGATAGTTCTTGCCTCTCCAAATCAGCTTCTACCTTGATTTCTCCCCGCAAGTCTAACTTCGCTTTCTCCCTCCAGACCCACCTTCCTCGCAATGCTCCCCCTTGAAACTTGGACATACCTTTTTTCTTGAATCGTCTTCTCTTGGTCTGAACACGCTCTCTGTTAGGGCACTTGGACTTCCACACCACGTTGATCAACTTTGTGTCACTCTCCCCCCTAACACACCGTTTCTTGATATCTCTCCTTTCTACACCAATAGGCCGGTCCTTTAGCCTCTTGCTCCCACCAGAGCGAACATCGACATTGTAGGTAGAGTACAACATCTTCTCCTTAACTCCATATGCGATCACTTTAGATCCTTTTGTGACTTCCCAAGACCCACCAATGAAGGTTACACCATACCCTTCATCATCTAGTTGTCCAACAGAAATCACCCTCCTCCTCAAATTCGGAACATGCATTACATCGTGTAATTGTAAAACATCCCCATTAGGTATCTTCATCGTTACATCCCCCTTACCTTCGATCTTAAATGGTTGATCATCACCAAGATAAACAACCCCAAAATCTCCCGGTGTATATCGCTCCATTGACTCTGCATCTCCACTAGCATGACAAGAAGCTCTAGAATCCAACACCCAATCTTCGCCTGACTGCTCCTCTCCTAGGATTAATACATCTTCATCATCCACCATGTGTGCATCACCGTCTTCCTTATCCGTACAATCATAACTAATATGACCATTCGCACCACAGTTGTAGCACTTGACCGATTTATTTTTTCCCCTTTTTCGGTCCTCCCCTTCCCCTAGCTCTCTCCACCCTAAGTGTAGCCCCATCTGCGGAAGATTCTCCCCTTTTCTCTTTCCTTCTCAACTCCTCTTGAAGGATGAGATCTCTAACTTCCGTATACACCAATGGTGCCATAGACGTACTAATCGTTGTGACAGTTACCTCCCAACTATCCGGCAACGATTTTAGTAGAAAACATGCTAGCACTTCATCCGAGAAAGTAATATCAACACTTTTCAATTGGTCCACCATACCTTTGAAATTGCCGATATGACTCGCTGCTGTCTGCCCCTCTGACATCTTCGTATTCGCAAACCTCTTTATCAAGTGCACCTTATTGATATTCGACGGCTTCTCATACATGTCTGACAGCATTTGTAGCAACCCCACCGTTGTCTTGGCCTCCATCGCGTTCCTTGCAACATCGTCGGTTAGAGCGCTCCTCACCGCTCCCAACGCCTTACGATCCAACGTCTCCCAATCCCCTTGTGACATGTCTGCGGGTTTCTCGCATAAGGGTTTATAAAGATCCTTACAATAAAGGTAGTCTTCAACCCATGTCCTCCAAAATGTGAAATTCACACCATTGAATTTCTCTATTGAGTTCTTCATCATGATTGCTTCACAAAGTCCCTACGAACATGATTCAAAATAATCAACGAATGAAACTTTGAATCCTCCGAACCAAAGCTCTTGATACCAATTGTTGGGAATTTAGTGGTACCCCGTTGAAATTTAGATAAAGAACACAACACCCACAATCACAAATATGAGAGAATCACACACAAAGAACACAAGAATTGTTTGCTCGGTTCGTTCAACTTATGAACTACGTCCGGGGGCAATCGCCAAGCTAATATTTTATTAAATATTCTTTAATATGGTACTACAATATGTTCTAGGTCGGAACTATGCTTATATAGGTGTACAAGGAAGTCCTAGGTTTATTTAAAAGAGATACAATCAAAATCGGAAACAAATCAGGAATCAGTTCTGGGCCCGGAATAGGTGTGCGGTCGCCCACTTTAAGGTGTGCGGCCGCCCACAATGCTCTGTTTAAGCCCAGAAACCTTCCAGCATATTTGGGCGGTCACCTTCTTCTCCGACTGCAGTTTCCTTCTCCTTTTCGAATTCCTCTTCGACTCTTTCACCTCCTTGACTTGGACTCCTTTTCTCCCTTCGTTTCCTCATGATTTAGGTCTCCAAATCCAACAGTTACCTCTTTTATGGTGAATTATCTTTCAGATTATGCAATACATGCAGCTAGAGAACCTGCAATCCCATAGACTTGCCAAAAAGGATTTGGAGCTGCTTGGTTTTGATTTCGTCGTATCTTTCTTATCAGAGCCAGTTATGTAGAATCTAGGGCTTAAGGCAAACTATTTAGTCGGGATCCTGAAATTCCTCCACGAGCAACAATGCGGTGGTATTTTCTAAAGAGCTAGTCTCCCATGAAAACACCTATATCCGTCTCTTCTATGAGACGGGTTTTTTGACCCACCAGACTTGACCCATTGAACTGGATCCATGACCCATGTGGCATAACCTGCCACGTGGCAACCACCCATCCCCCCCCCCCCCCCCCCCCCCCCCAAAAAAAAAGAATCTTTTTTTTTTGCTTTTTATTGAGTTTTTATATATATTTTTTCGGCTTTTCCGTCGTTTACCAAAAGTGATAGTTATCATAACTTAATGTAATGACTGTATACATATAAAGTAACATTGTTCATAAGTAAACGTAACACCTATTTTACAAAAACAAAAGATCGTTTTACCCATTTTTTTCAAATGTAATACTAACTATAATTACGTGTAACCTAAACAATATCTAAATGTAATTATCATTTATACTGAAATGTAATAGTGCTTTTGCAAAAATGTAAAATATTGTGTATTTTGATTTAATATTTTGAAAGAAAGTAACATTTGAAAAGTAACAACTCATATACATGAATGTAATTGTTTGTACAAGTAAATGTAACACTTTAATAAAAAAATTATAGTAACATATTTCTATAGATAATGTAATACTTTTACATGTAATACTAATCAAGTGTTTTTAGCTCTAAAAATGTAAATGGTTGAATTATTACTTTTTCTATACATATGTGTTACAATTATGTATAAACACTGTTACTTATAAGTAACACGTTCGTTACATTTTAGTTGTAATAAGTATTACTTTTGGCAAACGAAGAAAACATAAAAAATACACTGTTACTTTTCTGTATATATGTATTACTTTTATGTATACAAACTGTTACATATAAGTAACACGTTTGTTACATTTAGTTATAGTAACTATTACTTTTGAAAAACCGAAAAGAAAAAAAACATAATAAAAAATTTAAAAATTAAAAAAAAAATTGGCCTGTGGGACATGGATCCGGGTCATGGGTCAAAAATGACTCGTCTCTATTATGTGACGGGTCATGATGTTCTCATACAAGTTTTTGTCTTTTCTAAAATATATTTTTGTATATGTTTTTGTCTTTCGCCGTTCTTTCGATTGTAGATTTTGTTTTCGACTTTTCTTAAATTTTAGCATTATTGAATAGTTGTTGCACCCACTACAAAGAAAAAACTAAACTAAGGGGAAAATACTAAAAAACCCTTTTAAAAAATTTCATATCCAAAAAAGTCACAAAATATTTCTTCAATCTAAAAGGTCCTAAAATTTAATTATTGATACCATAAAGCTCAAACATTAATGAATTGACTAACGCGGTTAGGTTTGTGTATTCATATTAATAAAAAATTAACTTTCCTTTCAATTAATGAAGTATTACAAATACAAAAGTTTTTTGCAATGTAAAATGATTTAATTGTAATATTCTTGGATATAATAACAATAATAATAGTTATAACAACAACATATATATTTAATTATTATTACTATTTTAGTTAATTAATAATTTTTAATAATGCAATTAATAATAAAATTAATAAGAATGAAAAACAATAATGAATGTGATAATATTAAAAAGAATATCATCATAACTTTTATTATTTTTATGATCTTTCATAATAAAATAAAAAAAAGCACCTTCCAATTATTTCTCTAATATATCAAAATTTCATATTTTTATTATTAAATATTAGGTAATTATAGTAATGATTAATTTATGTTGTTTTCTATAACTATTATTCTTATTATTATTATTCAGCATTGTAATTTTTTTAATATTCTTAACATGTCGTTAAATGAAAAGAAAGTTAAGTTTTTAATAATATGAATGTTCACACTTAACGGTGTTAATTAAATAGTTAACATTTGGACTTTTTGGTATTGATAATATAAATTTAAGACTTTTTTGATTGAAGAAAAACATTGTGGGTCTTTTGGATATGAGACTTTTTTTTAAAAAAGGGTTTTTGGTACTTTTCCCAAAAATGAAAATAGTGGCACCCATTAAAGCCACTTTTTCTCATTTCAATGGCATTTTTTGATCTGTGCTACTACATAATCATTGTAGATATGAATGCCCCCCTATGTCAAAATATTATTCCCTCTGTCCCCAAATGAGTGTCCATTTTCAAAAAATCTTTATCCCTAAATGAGTGTCTTTTTTTAACATAACTTTCTCCCTAAACGTTTTTTTTTTTTTTTAAATTTCACCGGTTTCTTTATACGTGCAAAACTAAAGGTTTGGAAAGGAGATTACAAGATTATATATAAATAGTTGTTACCAAATTGTTCAAAAAGTTGAGAATTTCAGTGTCCCGTAAAATATTTTCCGGAAAATGACATAAACATGTTTTTGGTTGTTTGGTAAATCTAAGGAAAATGTTTTCCGGAAAATATTTTCATATGAAAATAATAATAATTTAATAAGAGGAAAAGAATAATTATGAGAAAAAAAAATGAATGTGGTTGGAGATTTTGGGTTGGGGTGGGATGGGTGGTTGTGGGGGGGGGGTGGCGTAGGGGGTGGGTGGGGTAGGTGGGGTGGGGGTGGGGGTGGGGAAGGTGTTCAAAAATAATTTTAATATGAGTTATTTTTATTTATTATTTTTTTTTTGGGGGGGGGGGGTGGGTGGGGTGGTGGTGGTAGGGGGGTAGTAGGGTAGTTGGGGTGGAGGTTTCTTTTTTTTTTTTTTTTAATGAGTGAAAAGAAGTTTTTTTTTTTGTGGGTGGGGTGGTGGGGTGGGGTGGGTGGTGGGGTAGTTGGGGGTGGTGGAGATGTTCATTTTTTTTAATATGAGTGAAAAGAAGTTTTTTTTTTTTTTTTTTGGTGGGGTGGGTGGGTGGGGTGGGTGCTGGGTAGTTGGGGGTGGTGGAGATGTTCAATTTTTTTTTAATATGAGTGAAAAGAAGTTTTTTTTTTTTTTTTTTTTTTTTTTTTGTGGGGTGGGTGCTGGGGTAGTTCGGGGTGGTGGAGATATTCATTTTTTTTAATATGAGTGAAAAGATTTATTATTATTTTTTTTGGTGGGGTGGGGGGTAGGGTGGGGTGGTGGGGCAGGGTGGGGGTGGGGTGGGTGCTGGGGTAGTTGGGGGTGGTGGATAGGATGGATGAAGAGGGTGGTGTTAGAGGTGTAGTGGGTAGGGTGGGGTTTTATTGAGAGTTTGGTGTGAGTGAGTGAGAGAGTTAACATTTTTCGAAAAATGATTTACTTAGTAAAAATCCGTAACTCATTTTACTTAGAAAAGAAGGAAAACCATTTTCCGGAAAATATTTTCCTCATTTTCCGGTGCGTAACAAACACCGGAAAATGGGGAAAACATTTTGCCGGGAGTTATTTTACGCGAAACAAACGGAGCCTTAGTGTAAAACAAGGTTTTCATAAAACTGACTCCAATGGAAATGGATACGTTGTTGTGACGGGAAAGTATGATCAAACATGTTTGACATTGCGTCCGTATATGTATTCGTTCACTGCCTTGGACCGTGATTATTAGTCGTGAACTAAAATTAGTTCACCAAAGAGCAATTTTGTGAACCAAAATTGGTTCATGGTAATTAGTGGTGAACGAATATTCATTCATGGCAAAAAATTGGGTCGCGCATATGTGTATTTTGTAATTTTATCATTTTCGAAATTATATTATTTAAATAAAAATATAAAAAAATTATATAAAAATTCTTTATAAATAGAGTTCTAATTTTGTAATATTTGATATAATTTTAATGATTTAATTTTTTATTGTATATATTTGACACAAACAAATTTAATATTTTATTTATTTAAATTTTCTCTTGCGTCAAACGATGTTGTTTATGTCAAAATATCAAAAATGTTCGTTTTCGTTTTTTCCCTAAGATTGAAGCAGAAAATTGTTTAAGTTATGCACATCTCTTCTTCCATACTTCCTCTCTACAATTAGCAAAAAAAAATAAAAAATAATTATGGATAATTACGGGAATAGATCTCTTAATATGCATCATTTTATTTATTATCGTCGTTATATGCAGCATTTTATTTATTATCGTTGTTGCTTTATTTTTGTTCTTGTTTTGTTTTTTACTAGTTTTTTAAATTTTCATGAGTGCAATGTATTAGATTATCGTAAATTGACGTTTATTTATGAGTGTTTAATTTTTCAAACTTATGCAATCAAGTAAAACAATAAAATAAATAATTATTTTTAATATTTTAATGATATTAACAAAACATAATATTTAATAATGTAGTTTCTCAATTTATAACATGAAATCTATATATATAAAAGTCGAGGAAGACCCCTATAGAGTCGCCACGTGGACAAAGCTTGATTTACATGAAGCCACATCATCACCTCTCAAATTAATAATTGACTTTTGGAATTCTTACTATTAGTTAATACTATTAGTTATTATATAGGTTAACTATTACTATTAATAGTATTAGTTAACTATAATAGTTACTATATAAGTTAACTATTACTGTTAATAGTATTAGTTAACCATAATAGTTACTATATAGGTTAACTACTACTATTAATAGTATTAGTTAATCATAATAGTTACAATATATATTAACTTTTACTATTAATAGTAATTGTTAACTATAATAGTTAGTATATATATTAATTATTACTATTAATAGTATTAATTAATTATAATAGTTACTATACAAATTAATTATTATTATTAATCATATTAGTTAATCATAATAGTTACTATACAAATTAATTATTATTATTAATCATATTAGTTAATCATAATAGTTACTCTCTTCATCTCAAATTGAATGTTCTGTTTTCTCTCAAAATGAATGATCTTTGGAAATTTACCTTCACATATTTTTTTTTAAATCATTATATTTTTACAAAACTAATATTTTAAATTTGAATAATAAGAATATTTATGATTTTTATATTATTAATATTATTTTTCTTCAAAATGATCCTTAGATCCCAAATGTATATTCTGTTGAGGAAGGATGTAGTACTTTGTAAGGTAACTATTACCATTTAGCTCACTATAAGCTAATAATATGAGTCAGTCTTATGAAAAATATGTTTTACGTTAGGCCAAAATACGTTTATCCCCCCAAAGTATACACCAAATCCCACTTTTCACCCCCGCGCGAAATTCGTCCCAATGTCATACCCATTGTTTGAATAATCCCACTTTGCACCCTGGATCCTAACAGACGTTAGAAATTTAACGAAAATAGTCATGTACATGTCACATGATGGATATTTATGTATTTTAACTCTTAATCTTAAGGGCTTAAATGTCATTTGACCAAGCTAATTCTTCAGCCATCACCATGACAGCCACCACCATAACCAAACCGCCATCACCATCAGCTCCACCACTAAACTACCACAAAAAAACTGCCACCTTCGCCACCACCACCAAATCACCGCTATAAATCAAATAAAACACTTAACATCTGAGAATGAACAAATTCCGCATCATTTTTCCCAATCCATACAATAATACAAGAATTAATCCGAAATCCATTGTCGTCGGAGTTCAATTTAGCCAGAAATAGTTTTTTTGGGTTCTTGAAAAATCTGAGATAGGGGTGTTGGTAAAGTGGGGATGTGTGACAGAAAGGGAATGAGTGAAGAGGGAATTGAGAAGGAGGCCATGAGAAGAGGGACTGAACAGGGGAATCCAAATATCATATCCGAAAGCCATTGTTGTCAGAGTTCAAGCCGTTGTTATTGAAGGTGGTTGTCATGGCATTGGATGGAGCAGAGGAAGTGGGAGGGGAGGGGTGGAGGGTGAGAGGTAGGAACAGAGATGAGTAGTAGAAGCAATTGACGTGATGGGGAATAGGGCAGTCGGTTTGGAGATGGGAAGGCAGTTGCAGAAATGGGATGGGAAAGAGGGTTACGGGGGATCTGGGTATGGGATTTTTTGATTTCCTTTTTTCCTTTCTTTTCCTTTCTGTCTTTTCTTTTCTTTCCTCTTTATTCTTCTTTTTTTTTTTTTTTTTCTCTCTTTCTTTTTCCTTCTTTCTTTTATTTCTTTGGTGTTCTTAGTTTTTTTTTTCTTTTGAAAATTGGTGGGCTTTAGTAAAGAAATGTGTTTCAAATAAATATATTGATATTATCAAGGACATGTATAATGGAGTTAGTACTAGTTACTATTAAAATAATACTCCATCCGTTTCAAAATATCTGTCGCTTTAGACTTTTCACACATACTAAAAAATATAATTAATGCATGTTAAGAAGACCCATTTGCCCCTAAATAATTAAACTTTCTAGGTGATTAAATGCTTGCATGATAGATACTTTCACAAACCCCTTCGTTTCAATCTGCCATTAAACCCGTCGGCGTCATCATATATCATAATCACAAACCCCTTCGTTTCAATCTACCATTTCAAGACAATATATCAACAACTGCCAACAATCGACCAACTCTTCAGGTCCATCCTTCTCATCTCACCGTATTGAATTTTTACTCTCATTTTTATTAGGTCTTAAAAATGGTTGTATTTCTAATACTAACAACAAATAGGGGTATATTTTTCTGTATAAGAACTACAAATATAATGGAAATAATATACAAAGAAAGTAAAACATAACGTACATTGTTTTCTTTCATAAAACCGTAGACATCTCAACTCAAACGTAAACCGATAGTACTTTATACTCCCTCCGTCTCAAAATGGAAATAATTTTTGGACATTCATTTTGAGACAAAGGTAGTTCAATGAAAAATGCACAAACAGTATTGTAACAAAGCTTATGAAATTTGCACTCAAACAATAACAGCCAGGTTTTGAGTCTTAGAGTTAACAACTGAAGTCTTACTGGCTTGCTAACAGATCCATTCCGTGATTAACTGTGTAAAACAATACCAATTTAATATAATTGACAGGTTAATTAAAAAGAAGAGAGAGAGAGAGAGTTTCTGCTCGTTCAGATTCAAGTTCAAACCTTTCATTACAGCATTTAAAATGGCTGGAAATCTTAGCATGTAACTCAGTAGTACGACTTTCTTGGGTTGTTCTGTAACAAGAAAACAAAGAGTGACGGATCAAATTCTGAACAGAATTTGATTATAGATTTGACATTTAATCACTGCATAGAGAGAGAGAGAGAGAGAGAGAGAGAAACCTTCCATCCCAAAATGATAGTCCCATTTCCACTTTTTGTTTGTCCCAGAAAGTTAGTCTCATTTCCAAAATGAAGTGCTCCAAACTCACTAAATTTCCAAAACTTATAATGTTTGAAAAGACAAATGGGACCATCATTTTGGGACGGAGGGAGTATGATGTAATTAGGAAAATAAATAACACCCACCAAAGGATTTGGTCTGTAACGGTAACCAAGCATCATTCGCTTCTTATACTGCTCATAGATATCATCCTCTGGAGTTACCTCCCCAGGTTGAGCTGCCCCGACCCCCAAGTGGTCCTTCTTCACATCACCTGCCATTATGGGATCTGCAATGCCACTCCTTGAACTCCCAAGACCCTCTCCTACAATTCCGAGTGGCCCAAAATTATATAATTCAGTATCGCCATTTATAAAAATAAGAATTTAATAAATTCAATAACCGCAATCCGATAGAAAATGTAGCATAATAAAGTACTCCCTCCGTCCCAAAATGAGAGTCTCATTTCCCCTTTTAGTTTGTCTCATAAAAGTTAGTCCCATTTCCAAAATGAAGGCTTCAAAATCACGGAATTTCCAAAACTAATAATGTAACCTAAAAATGTTTAAAAGTCAAACAGAACTATCATTTTGAGACGGAGTGAATATAACATAAAATTTCAATCTTGCAAATATTAGTCAGTCACACCAAGTGTGGAGGGTATAAAGGCAGATGAAAAGAACTTTTGGTTCATCGGGTTATTCACCAGACCCCTTAAACATATGTTCAACCCGAAAAAGGTACAAGATTGGCTTTCTCATCATTTTTGCATCTTTTCGACCATGTAAAACTGAAAAATTGATGTCAAGTTCCTGATATCCGACTCACTAAGCATCATTTCCTTTACAAATATCCAAGGTCCTCTTTGAAAATACGGCTGGTTAACATATAGTGACACTAAAGTTTGCATTGGCAAAAATATCAATTTGATGTCACAAGAGATGTACTCCTCGTTGATTCTAGTTAGCATTTGAATTTAGTCTAAAGTAGTTCACTTTGAATCGAGAACCTATCACAGGGTGGAAGGAGCATTATGATATAACAATTTTTCAGATAAGGATATCCGCATAAACTTTTGATAAACAAACCTTAGAACTAGTTGACAAAATAGTAACGATAAGCAAATATGGTGAATAACTCTGCTGGTGTTCATGCTAAATAATTTACTCCCTCCTCATTTTTATTGTCCACTAGACAAAAACTCGTAATTTTATGATATGCAACAAGTGTCTTAATAACTCTTGTTAAATATTCAGATTTCCATGTGTACCTTTGCTTTATTTTCCTCTGTACATGTTGAAGAGTTTTTGTTCTCAAAAGCAACAAGAAGACCAAAAGTCTTTGTTAGGGGTATAGTGGGGGACTAGGTGACTAATATGCATACAATATCCAAGTGGACAAAAATTATGAGACAACTAAAAAGGGGAAGTAAGACAAAACAAAAATGACACGGATGGGATACTAACTTCCTGCTTATCAATGTCAATGGAGCAACTGAGATGATGAAGTGAGCCCCATAAATGTCGAAGCAAAGAGATCTTAATAGTATGTTGCAATAGAGGTTAGAACACACACAGAGAGAAGGATGGGAGATGAGGATTCTAAGACCACAGCTCATAATCTAGAGTGTGCAGATAAGTCCAAATACTTGTGTGGATAGAAAAGGTTACTTTTTCTGAAGTTATAAAGTATCACATGTAAGCCATGCAATAGATAGTGATTCTTGCTCGGTTAGTAACAACTCTTATAGACTGTAGATGGCTGCAAGGGAGATAGCAACTAAAGCCGTGCCAATAAAGGAATTGACAAGAACAGAAGTGAATGCAGGACTTAATGATAGCTAGAAACTCTCCCGTGACACACAAAACCACAACCTCAAACAAATATGTTCACATAGCGTAGTAGCCGGTTGCATATTTAGCCCTGGTAGCAGAACTAGGGCCTAAAATAAGGAGACATTTTTTTCACATCAGTAATTCAAAAAAAGGAAGAAACTAAATAATACTCCTTCCATCCCAAAATAAATGTCGCATTTGACTTGTCAACGTTTTTAAGAAAGGTGCTTTACTTGTTTGTACATCACTTGCGCCCTCTGTTACCTGGACTCTTCAAATATGTTGAAGTACCCGTGTCCGATACGTATCGTGTCCGACACGACACCCGGACACCTGCTTTTCATTCGGATACGACAAGAAAAATTTGAAAGAAAAAAAGGAGTGAGTTGACTTCATTTATAAGTAAAGTATAAACAGTCTATTTATACTATTTTGATTTGTGCTGAGATAATGCTCGTATCCCGTACCCGTGTCCAAATTTAGGACGGTGTCCCAGTGTCCAAAATTATTAAGAAAATTGTATCCGACACTAGGATCCGTATCCGTGTCGGATCCCAGATACCCTGTCCAGGTAACATAGCTTGCGCCATGGTGAAATTGCACTGTAACTATTTCCTTGTTCAGAAATGTGAAATTTATTTCGGGGCCGACCAAAACGGGAAGTGTGATGTTCGACATATATTATATCATGCTTAACTGCAACGATTGATCATGTGGGAAGGAATAGAGCATTACCTTCTTTCCAACCCATTTTGGACAGAAGTTTGTGTCCAACATTATCAGCTTGGATCTTAGCTCTATCTGCAGCCTCTTTAGCTGCTTTCTGAGCAGCAACACCATCACAGTTGGCCATGAACTTCACAAGCTCTTCATCGGGAATATAATCACCCATGTGATGACCTCTTTTACCAGGACCTGCTACAACGGAAGGAAAAAATGAGAAAGAGAAGGATAGGGTGGGAATGCAAAGATGTGTTACATTAATAAGAAGCATGTCAGCAATACATAAATGCCTAACCCCACCCACCCACCCCCCCCCCCCCAAAAAAAAAAAAAAAACTCAATCAGGGTAAAGAATTTACACCTTGAAGGGAAGCAGGTGGAGGCATCTCATCTTTTGACTGTTTAGGCTGTCTCTTTCTCTCTTCTTGTGCAGCCTTCTTCATGTAAAATTCCATCATTGCTACTGGATCTGCAGCTGCAGGGGCACTAGATTCACCTATACGTAAAAAAGAAGCGTTAATGTTGCCAACGAATGACCATCAGGCAAACTAATAGTACATGTACTTCATAAAATGGAAGCTTTTCCAGAAGCAAGTTGGCAACTGAAAACATGTTTTTTCATGTAAGGAATTTCTCATTGTAAGAAATAAGTCCGTGTAAGTACAGTATGCTAATTAGGCTTTTATTATTCTATGAGACAGATTTATCTGATAATTAAACAAACTACAGCAGAATCAGACTGATAAATGCTTGGCTAAAGATTACTTTTCGCTGGTCTGTTTATCTGATCTATCTCATACATCCAAGTGCCGCATGTGCTTAGACATATGCATTGCAATATATTACTGCCTCAGCTACAAAATTATAGACCATGACACACAGTTTACAGAGAATTGTTTAAATGCATTAGGAGAAGTTATTTTGACTTAACAGTGACCTTCGATCTCAATGATTTCATGGATTACTCATGACAATAAAGAAAATGGGCTTATTCTAAAAAATAGTCATCACTCTTCTCGGAGGAACATATGTAAGGAAGATCCCAAATGTGACTGAAGAGTTTGGAGATGTCAGAGTCAATAATACTAAACAAGGGAGGAAATACCAAAATAAAGGAAGGTGGACTGATTTATTTTTCTTCTTCTAGAATAAACTAATGTTGAGGCTTTCTAATACTCCCTCTGTCCCCGGAAAGATAGTCTCATTTGGTTTTTGATGGTCAACACAAGTGAACTTTGACCAAACATTAACATCAAACTAATCATCCCAAGGAGATTCTAAAATTGATATTGATAAATCACTTAATGATTTATCAATAACAATTCTTAGAACTTCACTGGGATGATTAAATTGATACTAATGTTTGGTCAAAACTTTGAGTTGACCATTGAAAATCAAATAGGACTATCTTGCCGGGACGGAGGTAATATAATACTAGAGTTGATAACACAAATGATACTCCACATTTATTAGGTTTGCCCATTGTTTGTCGAGTACTGTGTAGAATTAAGATTTGTTGTTACTCCAAAAAGCATATCACTTTATCATATTCTATCTGTATAAATTTTCAAGAAACATAATACTCCCTCCGTCCCGCCGAAAATTGCAAAAAAAAATCATGGCACAAGAATTAAGGGAAAAGTGAAAAAGGTGATGTGTTGTGAGTGTTGATAGTTGAGTGGGAGAGAGAAAGTGGGGTAGAGAATAGTTAGTGGGTTAGTGGATGTGAGTATGAGAAGTGGGACCCACTAATTAAAAAATATTAAAAACTTTCCATTTATGGAATGTGCAATTTCTATGGGACGCCCATTTTGGTAAGTTTTGCAATTTTCGGTGGGACAGAGGGAGTATATGTACAAGTGTCTTGGAGATAAATCATCTGTGTCAAACTTTCATTTTCTAGTCTTCCAGGATTTCCACAAATTAAACAAACAGAAACAGGGTTAAAACCAAAGCGTAGGAGAAATGGCTTGAGGTCTCCAGTTCTGTGTCCAGGAAAGGAGAAAACAAAGTTCCTCCGCTCACTGGACTACAGGAATCCATCCACTCGAATGAGTATTAAACTATTCAAGCCAAATTCGAAATGGACCTGAGTAAGTAATCGAGAAGAATATTAGAAAGTTCCAGTAATGTATGTGCTGAAGTACCTGAAGCTCTTGAGCTTTCTGTATCGTCATACAAAGCAGAAGCAGAAATTTGATAATTTGGGTGCTGCTCTTGTGATCTTTGTGATCCACTTCTTGAGTTGAGAGTCGTAGAGCTTGCAACACCTAAAGAAGAGCAAGTCAATATCACAATGCAATTCAAAGGACGTACAAAGAAAATAAAGCTATAAGCTTAAGAAGTTTGGTTTGTCAAATGGAATTACAGAGGGTTTATGAACTAATGACTCGAGTAACAGAATAGTTTGCAATTCAAAGTAGGTACAAGAAATAAAGTTGCAATCTAAAGAAATTTGCTTTGTCAAATAGAACTGTCGTTTAAGACAGAGGAAGTGTGAACTGATTTCTCGAGTACAATGTTTAAGCGACAGCAGAAAGGAACAGAAGAAAATATTAATTAAACACGAACCACTTTGTGATGTATGCGGATCTGCAGATTGAAGCTGGGCATTTTCCTCTTCGATAAGCCGATGCACATAGTACTTGTAATCATTACAACTTTTGTCGAACAAAAATCTGCAAGTTTAAGTTGTAAAAGAAAATCTGTTAATATTGAAACAATACACCATAATATATATCCTTGTATAACAGATTAACAGCGAACTTAAGAATATATTAGATCAGCAAGCATTGTTGAACTAGACAGTTGTAAGATTACAGATTCCCTCCATCTTCAAATAGATGTCAATTGAAGTTTGAGAAAGAAAATCAAAATCATCACAAAAAAAATTTCCAGCATTGACCCCTATATGGGTAAAATGTAACCTATGCAGCTTAAAAGTAAAGCAAATACTACAAATACTAGTTTATATATATATATATATATATATATATATAGGGTTTTGTTAGGATACCCTCTTCAAAGGTAGGTTAACAAAAAGCCCATTTCTCTTTGACAAAAATAACCCTCAAATTGTAAAACACATTAATTACTTGAGAGGTTATAATAGTAAACCAAACACCCTCTCTCCCTCGTCTCTTCAAATCCTAGCATCAGACTTGCAAATTTCCTGGGAATTCCATTGAAATCAACCATCAACATGTACAATCTCCTATTCATTATTCATAAACCCATCAGATTCCCGATTATCAAAAACATTACTCAAATTTATTACATGGAGCCAAAAGTTCTCTGGATGAATATCCTTGGTTCCTTTCAATTTTGGGAGCACATTACTAGAAAGTTGAAATAGACCAAGGGATTGAAGGATCAAAAATTGACTCATGCCATTTAACTAGATTCTATTGATCAAAACCACTTGGTTCCGATAATTAAGTCAATCTCCCAGCATTGAATCATGGGGTCAATCTCATTCCGAAATCAGTGGAGAATTTCGGCTCTAAGAAAGAAAATTGTGCATTTTTAGATAAGTGAGAGTGAAGTGGATTTGTGAATTGGAGATTGAATAGGTTGGAGATTGAAGTTAATGGAGTTCCCAGGAGTTTGACGATGATAAATTTTGCAGGAGTTTGCAAGTTGGATACCCGGTTTGAAGAAACGGGGAAGGAGGCGACTAGTGTAGTAATTGGGTTTTGTCAGATGTGAAATTACTACTATATCCTCCTAAATAATTTATTTGTTAAATAAGTAGAGGGTTATTTTGGTTAAAGAAAAATGGGCTCTTTGTTAACCTACCCTTGAAGAGGGTATCCTAAATATATATATATATATATATATATATATATATATAAAGTACTTGGGAACAAATGCAAAAATGCTTAGATGATCTGCCTGATCTTAATCTAAAGAAGAAATCCTCAAATCCTCGGAGCAAGTATCAAAATTTTATAATGAAAATTTGGCATGTTCTAAATCCTAATTCCTCATTAAAGTCTGCATTCATCACAAGACAATGAGCCAGTTCCTGACTACGGCAGGAAAAAGTTTCCCACAAACAAGTCTTTATTGTGGAGCCAGAGCCAGCCAGCCATAAATCGATTTATGAAAAACAATGTATAAGTTCCGTCTTGGTAATTTGTGATATTTTCAAATTTACTTTATGCAATAAAACTCTTTTATGTGAAGGCGACCTCTTGCATTTAAATGTAAGGGAAGGCTGCCTAGATTAAGCCCAAGCCCTCCCCTGGACCCAACACATAGTAAGAGCTCTTGTAGAGCCAGGTTGCCCTTTTCTACTGAAACTGTTCTATGATCTTTCATGAAGTTTTATGTTCCGGTAATGCCCGGTAAAAGCCTTTGCTTTCAAATTATTAGCAAGCAGAAGGTACATTTAAGATTCAAGGAAGTGACATACAACTACAACAACAAAAACAGCAACAAAGCCTTAGTCTCAAAATGATTTGGGGTCGGCTAACATGAATCTTCATATGGAATCACCAATTAAGGGAGAAAAAACAAAGAAATTTGAAAGAAGTGACATAAAATGTGAAGAAAATAATACATACTTAAAAGGAGTATCTCCAGGATTTTTCTGCCTCGTGACATCCTCGAATTGCCTCCCATTTTTGGCCACAAAACTTGCTAATTTGTCAGCAACCATCTTTACTGTAGAATCACTAGGGGGATGTGGTGCTGCATGTCACTTAAATAACTGATTAAAACCATGAGCATGAACAAGGGAATGCAAGTAACTCTTGCAACGGGCCTGCCACAGTTTCCAAATTGTCATTAAAAAACTTTCCATCAATCCTGAGAGATCATAAGCTGCATTCATCAGACACGAAAAATTCACAAATGCTTTCATCTATACCAATTACAGGCACAGAATCCTATATTTCTCCCAAGTGCACGATGAAGGTAGAGTTCAGATAACAGAATGCTTTTTTTTATAACACGAAAAGGAAGTGGAACAGCTTAAGAAAGCAGAGATGCTTTAAACCATCAGAAAGATCATGATTTTGGTTGAATAAGGAAACGTGTCAACCAATGCCAATCATTTAATAGTTGATTATTACTTATCTAGCAACATTTAGATAGAAATAGGAAGGGAAGTAAAACAACTTAATAGAGCTACAAAGTTCAAATATTGATATTTAATTAAAGCTTAAGGTTTGAAATAAACTGATGTACTCCATCCGAAAACGAAGAGCCTCTTTTATTTGGACATGCTGATTAAGAAACTTCTTTATTTCCAATTTTCCCTTCGTATTAAAAACATAATAATAAATTTCACTTTCTAAAAGTTCACCCATTGTAGGAGCAGGGGCGGAGGTAGGGCATAGCTTATGGGGGCAATTGCCCACATTGAGTTTTCAAAATCAATAATTTAGTAGTGCAATTTTTGTACAGTATTGGTAAAATTAAGTGATTTAATGCAAATTGCTGCCAATGAAGTATATAAAAAATACATTATAAATGATTTTTGCCCCCATTAGTTGGTGTATTTTTTGTGAAACATATTATGCCCCCTTTTCAAAAAAATCCTGACTCCGCCACTGTGTAGGAGTCTGGTAATTACTGTGAATTCTCCAACAACCATAGTTAAAAAATAAAATACGGAAAATGTGTTTGAGAAAGAGAGAGAAATAAAGAAAATGTGTTAGAGAAAGAGAGAGGGAAAGATAGAAATAATTACTAAAACATGAACAAGGAACGTTTACCTAGGAAATTGTTGGTAAACATAAGCATGAAAAAGTGTAAAATTGGAAGAATATGCTAAAAAGTGTTTTAAATATAGAAAGGTGATATTTATGTTGGGACACTCAAAAAGGAATAAGTACATTTATGTGGGGCGGAAGGGAGTATTTAAATAACAAGAATTCCTCACTCATCTTGAATGTAGAGAAAGCCCATTAGTATCTACTCCCTCCGTCCCATTTCAAATTGCAAAATAAGGTTATGCACGAGAATTAAGGAAAAAGTTAAAAAGGGGATGTGTTGTGAGTGTAGATAGTTGGGTAGGAGAGAGACAGTGGGGCAGAACATAGTAAGTGGGTTAGTTTATGTGAGTATAACAAATGGGTCCCATTAATTAAAAAATATTATCAAGTTTCCATTTTAGGCTTTCGCAATTTAAAGTGGGACACCCAAAATGGGGAAATTTTGCAATTTGAAATGGGACGAACCCGGAAAGATAGTCCCATTTTGACTTTTTATGGTCAACAAAAATGAACTTTGACTAACGATGGGTGACAATCTAATCATTCTAGTGGAATTTTAAAATTTGTAGTTGATAAATCATTAAGTGATTTATCAATAACAATTTTCAGAATATCATTGTGATCATTAAATTGACACCAATGTTTGGTTAAAGTTTATTTTTGTTGACCATAAAAAGTCAATATGAGACTATCTTTCTAGGACAGAGGGGGTATATTCAAAGAAAACCAATTAAAGTATACGGAGAGCTATTCACTCGAGAGAGCCAAGCATTAATCCAGCTTAAGAACAATCAATAGAAATATACAATACATCACAATTAGAAGGCCTAATGCACTTTTAAACCATTGTACTTTGCTTTAGCTTCACTTTTAACCACCCATGTAACTTTTAGCAGTTTTGACCCACCTACTATGAATACGATCCATACTTTTCCCCCACCCTCCAACTTTGTCCATTATTTTAACGTACCTCTAGTAGTTTCAATGATTTGTAGCGAAATGTGATTTAAAACCCGTATATTATGATGTTTAAAAAGGGTTTTGACGGAGTTAGAAGGTAGGAGGAAAGTATGATCATATTCATAGTAAGTGCGAACTGCTAAAAATGTAGATGGGTGGTTAAAAGTTAGGGATGGCAATTTGACCGAACCCGAAGGCGATCCGCCCCGAAAAAGTAGGGTTCGGGTTTTCATGACCCGTACGGGTTATGTCGGGTTCGGGTTTTGATATTGGCCCACCGTGATCCGACCCGACCCACGCCCTCATGTACAAATCAAGATATTATGTTAGTTAATCATATTATATGTTGTTCAATTTATTTTTATAGTTGTTTTCTAGTGAAGTTTGATGATTTTAAACTAATTTCTATAACTCATTAAAATTTAAGCTTAGACATAGATTGGGCCCAAGCAAATATGAGATGAAAATTTTATAATTTGATACGGTTCGGTTCGGGTTCCCTTGCTTTCGGGTCGGGGCACCCACCCACCCACCCCCCGACATTAGGGTCGAGTTCGGCTTTGACGAACCCCGACCCGTTGCCATCCCTATTAAAAGTGAAGCTAAAGCAAAGTACGGTGGTTTAAAATGTGTGATGCCAAAATAAAAAGATCCTTCATTTATAATTTTTACAAGCAGAATTGTAGACTCAAAAGAGAAAATAATAATGCTTGTTATCTTTGCTTAATTAGCAGCAACTGCACAAATAGGAGGGTTGCAAGTACCTTCTACATGTATACACACACACACACACACACACATGTTTATGTACATAGAGATGCGTGTGTATGTACATATATGTGTGTGTGCTGTATATAATAGTCAAGACAGGTGCTTGCATCAATACAAGGAGAGAAACAAGGATATCAATCAAAAACCTACACTCAAGACTTTATCAAATGAATAAAAAATTTTACTTCACAATCCAACCAAGCCAAATATTGTAGATGAGAAGTAAAATTTACCAACATCAACTTGCTTTGATGACTGATTGGTGGCATCAAGCTGCTCCAATTTCGGCCTTTTAGTAGATTCATAACCTAATGGAATACAAGCTTCTTTTTCATCCCCATCCTCATCCTCATCTTCATCCAACTTAACAGGTGCTGCCACAAGCTTTGGCTTCTGTTTTAGACTGAACGCGAATTTGCCACTAGAAGAAGCTTTGCTGGTTTTGCCAGAACCAGTAAAGCCAGTTTTACTAATTGTCTTAGGGGTTGCAGTCTCTGATAAAGTTGGAGATAATTTGGATCCCTCTATTATAGAACCCTTCTCAGTCTTTTGTTGAAGCTGGTTGAACCTCTCCATAAAAGAGCCATCATTGACGAATAGGCCAGATGATGTTTTTTTCTCCATTTGCAGAAGGCCAATATTCCTCCAACAAACTACTGCCAGACCAGGAAGGTTACGAGACTACTTAGAAATGCAACTGCGTTTAGTTTTATTCCAACAGAGAGCCTGTTAAAGTTCCCAAGTCAAAACAAGTAAGACAAAGCTACCAGAAATAAGATGGCCAGTCAAAATGTCACCAAACAGTGATAATGACCAAAAAGAGGCAAAGAAGGAAGTGAAAGAAGTTTCTATGTGATCAAAAGATGAAGGAATTGTCAAGCTCAGACGACCAAACATTCAGAGAAATATAGAGAAGAATGCACTCATCTCAGAGTATGTTCAACTTCAATTAACCTGGTCATTGGAAACCACGCATTCGCATTCGCATTCATGATGTATCTTTACTCAAAGAAGAAAATGAATATTGTTGAATTTCTATCTTATGGTTTATGGCTTTAGCTTATGATTTATCTAAAATGTTGTTTGATATCAATTTATTATAAGTGTTTATGAAAGGTAAAAGGCAATAATGGGTTGTTGAATGTTTCATTTAAAAATACTACTCATCCTTCTTTAGATACTAAAGAAGGGTATGAAGGAAAGGATAGTATGGAAACGTTTCATTAATAAACACTACTCATCCTTGTTTTTCATAAACCCAATAACCACCAATGCAAGCTTCATAGGTATCGTAAGCCAAAAACAAAATCAAACGCATACTTTTTTTAATTATGGAAAGCAATTAAACCATAAATGGGTTCCAAAATCTGGAGGAAGAAAAAGTAAAGACCAGTTTTTCCTAATAAACATAAATTAAAAGTGTATTAGCTCACCACTTTTGGTTTTACACCAACACTTTAGGACGCTGAAATCTTGTTCTATTGATCTATCTATCCACCCTGCTCCTCCCCCTTCTCTTGACATCCCTCCTTAGATACCAAACAAAACACCCAACCCGCCCTCCTCTCCTACAGTGAAGTATATACACCTTTACCCAATACAAACGCACCACTCATATCTTCGTAAGTACTTGTAAACAGCCAGCTAACACAAGTATAGTCCTACATGCTTAGAAAAATTGTAGTTCCTTAGAAAACTGTAGGCCTTCGATCCCGAATCAGAAGCTGGCATAAGCAATTGATGGGAACTAAAAGAAGATTGTTCATCTTGGTGTTTTGCTGCTTGTTAGGGGTAAACTACCAAACTCGATTTTTAAGATCATTACAAATCTCCTTTACATTAAATTTTTTTAAAAAAAAAACAAAAAAACAAAAAAAAACAAAAAAACTTGGTATATGTTTCTTGCATCAAAATCCCGAAATCGAGACCCCGAAAGTATCTTTTCAATCCGAACGAAAAAAAAAAAAACATAATACAGCCTCATGAACTAGATTAATCAAAACTAATTGCAAAGATCGGATTATAAAACACACACCTAAACAAAATCCCCAAATTGACCACTCAAAAAGGGGTAGTAAGATCGGATTGCATCATCGAAAACATAGATCGATCTCAAGCTACTGATAGACAGGCTAGATAAAGTTCCGATTTCAAGATCGTGAAATCAAAATTACATGAACCCTAATTGCATAATACGTACCGATTGGATATTTTTCACAAGATTGGTTGATGGAGAGGAGAAGACCCTCTCGTCTCGTTGATACAGCTGGGTTTGTTAATTGTGAGGTTTCAGGTTTGCTTCCGTGCTTTCAGTGGCGCTATGTACACCCCCGTATTACTCTTATTTACCCATCAAACTATATACACGGAACTTAAATACAGGAAACTAATTAAATTACCAAAATACCCATATATATACTTAATTTTATTTTTTGATTTCACTCATCCCTCTTTCCCTCTTTTCTCTCTCTCTCAAACAACAACAACGACGACGACGCGCACAACCACACGACGTCGACAATGACGAGAGTAAAAATTCCGAAGGTCCCTGCCGGCGCTGCCGGCGCCACTGCCATCGCCGCCGGAGCATCTTCTAGCACCGTGCCTGTAAAGAAGGTAACTATGTAAATTTAAACATAATTTTAACCTAATTTTACACTCCAAAAATTCCCAATGTCTAATTTTTGTTTGATTGTTTCAAATCGATTGCTTTATTTTTGTATGAACTGGGTTTAGAGGAACTGGGTTTAGAGGCGGCGTTAATGGCAGAAAGCATCTCGTATGATTTCATACGAGACACATCTCGTGTGAAATCATACGAGATGCATCTCGTATAAGTTCACACGAGACACATCTCGTATAAGTTCACACGAGATGTGTCTCGTGTGAACTTATACGAGATGCATCTCGTATGATTTCACACGAGATATGTCTCGTGTGATTTCACACGAAATGCTTTCTGCCATTAATTTTCTTTACATTGTTCATATACTATCGCCAAATTGTATACGAAATATTAGTTTGGGCGAGCGACAAGGTAGGTAACGACAACGTACTACAGAGTTTGTTACAATTAAGGCAACGTACTACAATTTGACATCTTAATGAAACATACTTTACCATTTTGTTACATATAATGGAACGCGCCCTAACGACATTAAAAAGATAACTGAAATGTCAATAATTTAAGAAAACGAGTAATACCAGTTAAATATACTTAACATTTGTTAGCCTATTTTTAATCGGTTTGAAGGCTTCTTCCTTACCTCTCATAAACCTCTGTATCTGCCATCTCCATACCAACAATCCGCACCCCACACCACCATCAATCCGCTACAAAGCACCCCAAAACGCCACCCATTTGCTTTCGTCAATCACTAGCCATCAGATCTGGGATTTTCTTCATCAATCAAGCACAACCCTTCTTCCCTTCAACAATTCCGTCCCTATTCATCTCCCCTACAGCTGCACTTCGACCTTAAAATCTTTCAAGATTCCTCCGATTGAATGCATCGTCAAGAAACTGCCGTCTCCGACTGATACCCCTCTTCTCTCAACCGCCTATTTTGCTCCATCTTCAACTAATTTCTAGGGGTTGATTTGATATGCATTGGGTTCGATTTTGGTTTTGGTTTGAATTCGCCCAGGGTTCAATTCGATTCTTGGGTTAGATATTGCCCAAGTTTCAATTCGATTTTGGGATAGAAAATGCTAGATTTTGTCACCTTTGAATTCGATTTATGTTTGTTTGATTCTGTTTGTTCAATTTCGGTTTGATTTGAGGTTGAATTTGGGTTTGATTTTGTGGTTGATTTTGGGTTTGATTTGGGTTTTCTAATGTTGGAATCTGGGTTCAGTTTTGGTGTTCATCCACCATTGTTGTTGGATTGAATTTGGGAAAATGCAAGGAGAGACGAAATGAGGAAGAAGATGAAATTGGTGTTACATTTTTAATGTCTGATAGTTTATGTAACAAGTTGGTTTGAAATGGTATCACTCTGTTTATGAAATTTAACGACATCCAGTTGAGTTGCATTATTTGTAACTATACTCAAAAGTACATTTCATTATGTTGTTAAAGGAGAGTATGTTACCTTTGATGTAATGGAGGGTGTAGTACGTTACCCTACCTTGTAATTATCTCATATTGGTTTCGGACAATTTTTTTTTTTTTTTTTTACAACTGCCTTCAATTGCATTAATAATTAATAATAAGAAATGGACGACACTTCACACAGGTTGGAGACTCACCCCAAGTAAATATGATAGATGCATTTTTTAACATACAACAGTGATAATTTCGATTAAAATCTTGAAACATATGGATTCTTCTCCAAGTAAAACTTTGAAACTTCATCGATTCGGCATTTAAAAAATCCCTCATCGGATAATATTTCGCTTTGAGTGCTTGACATGGAGGATCCGGGTTAACGAATAAAGTCCACCAAACATTTCAAAACCTTCAAAACATCCTTGTACTGCAAAAACAATGGTAATCTTTTTGTTTTGTAAATCTACGAATTTCAAATTCAAACCCGTCTCCGTCTCTCAATCTAATCTTATAGTATTTGAATTATTCAAATATTTTGATTTTTATTATTTTCATATTTGATTTTAAATAATAAAGATAAATGTTGATAAATTGGTGTTTGATGTTATTGTCTTCTCTCTGTAGTGAGAGTCTTTGAATTCTCTCCTTAGTGAAAGTCTTGAGTTTTTGCTTTGGTGTTCTATCTGTTAGAGATACACTACAAGACACTCAATTATAGTTACCCAGTTTAGTTTAAATTCTAATTTAAACTAAACTGGGTAACTATAATTGAGTGTCTTGTAGTGTATCTCTAACACTATCATTACTTATGAAACCATCCATGAATTTTCGCAATCTACAGCTGTTCAATCTTGTTTTGTTTAGGAAGTTTGGTTGGCGGTTTATAGCTAACCCAGAGACCTCATATTATTGTGTTTTCAAAGTTAATTATTACTCGATGAAGATTATGTGAATACTAAGATAGGGTAGTGTCTAAGCCATGCTTCGAAAGACTTTTATACGCCCCTGAACATTGTTAAGCGCGTTGTAAATTGGGGGATTGAGAATAGTCATCACAACCAAACTTTGAATGATCAATGGCTTCGTAAGGATATTAACGTCGTTGGTGGCGGTGCGACTTCAAGGAGGAGTGCCATTTCTCTTTTTACTTTTATTATGTATTTTGAAATGTCATTGTAGTGGTTGACACTTTATTTAACATATGGGTTGATTCTCGTACAACTGTGGATTACTACTCATACATTTGTATTTTTGTGCCGTAATATAATATGATATTTGATGTCAACAATAATCCACTCGCTATTCTCTATCGTACACTCTCTATTTTACTTTATTTTTCATATTCATAACATTTACTTTACTGTCAATATTATATTTATTTTTTCTTAGTTCCCTAATACTCCATTCGTCCCGGTTTAAGGTTCTTAGTTTGACTTTACACGCTTATTAAGAAAACAAGTGTAAAATAAAGAAAAATGGGTCAGCAAAAGTAGGGAGATGAGGATATAATTGTCCAAACACTATTCATATAGCAAATGAGTGAAAAGTAAGTTATGTATGTATGTAATGATTTTGTTGTAATTAAATTAACTTTTTGAGGGTAAGATTTTACAAGACGCTATTCATATATTATATATTTATGGAATAAAGGAACTAAGAATCTTAAACTGGGACAGACAAAAAAGGAAAGTAAGAACTTTTTAAACTGGAACGAGAGAAGTATTTAATTTTAGTAAACTCTTATTATAAGACAGATGGAGCATCTCCTTTGAAACGAAATATCACACTTTTGAATAAGTGGTACTCCCTCCGTCCCGGAGTAAGAGTCCCACCCCTTATTTGCACGCTTATGAATAAATATTGGATGTGATGTAAATGTTGTGAGTATAAAAGTAAAGTATGAGAGAGAATGAGTGGGAGAGAATAGTGAATTGATTGGTGTTGTGAGTATAAAAGTAAAATAGGAGAGATAATGAGTGGGGTGAATAGTAAAGATTATTTATCATTTTAGGAATGGGACTCTTACTCTGGGACGGACCAAAAAGGAAAATAAGACTCTTACTCTGAGACGGAGGGAGTATTAGTCAACAAACTATTTGGAGAATTGTTTTGTTTTTTTTTTTTTTTTACCTAGGAAAACGATTAGTATCTAAAAAACGTGCGGTGATTTTTTGCAAATAACAAAAACTTATATTAGAAAGGAAAAAATGCACCAAAAGTACCTGAACTATATGGGTTGTTTGGATTTAGTAACTTATCTCTTTTTTTACTTATGAAAAATACCTTAACTCTTTTTTTGTGCAGTGGAGGTATCTATTGCTAACGCCACCCACTTTTTGCTGTTAAGTTATCATGTGCCGCACACATGACTAATTGTTTGAGGGCAAAAATGTCAAAACATAACAAGGATAGTGTGAGAACATTTTACAAAGACAAAGGGATAAAAATAAAATTTTAAATTTTAATTACCCCCTTCCCCTTCCTTTTTTCTTCCCCTTTCCTAGTCTTGGTTCTAACATTCTGCAGGCCACCCACCCATCATCATCGCCACGACGCCACCCAACACCGACGACGACGACTATGGCCGACGAAGCCAAGGCCAAAGGCAACGCCGCCTTCTCCGCTGGAATCAGAACAGTGAAGCGATTTCTCCACAGCGCTCAAATCCAAATTCACCATCAAATGCTTCTGAAGAATTTTCTCAGCTTCCTGAAACCGGTAATTCCTAGTAAGAACCTTAGCCTTATACAACGCCAAATCCAAATTCACCATCAACGGCTTCTCCACAGCGCTCAAATTACCACTCGCCGGTTCAAAAACCGACAACTTCTTAGCAAGCTTAAAAAGCACCGCATCAAGTGCAGGCGTAAACGAAACCCTAGAAACTTCATCCTTCTCCTTCATATCTCCATCTTCATCATCATATCCGTCTTCAATTACCTCAGCTTCATCCATCACCGGACGACGAACAAGGAGCAATTCCTCAAGCGTCGCAGATTGAATTTCCTCACTGAATTCATCGACACGAATTTCGTCTTCGTAGTTGGCGGCGTACGGATTCGCGGCGCCGGAGAGGAATGGTGAGGCGGAGGATTCGCATCTGGGTAAAGAGTTGGGGTTGGGGAAGAGGAAGGGGAGGGGTTATGTGAAATTATAATTTTTTATTTTAACCCCTTTGTCTTTGTGAAATTTCCTCACACTTAAAATTCCAGTTTTACCCTTTCAAAAAAGGTCACGTGAGTAGGCTCATGATAACTTAACGGCATAAAGTGGATGGCGTTAGCAATAGGTACCTCCGCTGTACAAAAAAAGAGTTAAGGTATTTTTCATGGGTCAAAAAAGAGATAAGTTACTAAATCCAAACAACCCTTATAGTTCAGATACTTTTGGTGCATTTTTTCCTATTAGAAATGAGTGTGAGTTATATCTTATTGTCCGACGAAGGATGATTTATGTATCTTACACAAATTTTAAATATTAATTATTAATTTTAAGACAATTTTTGAAATTCTGGACATTCATTTAAAAACGGGAACATGAGATTAATTTTTAACGAGTTTAATAAAAGTCTTCGTGTTAAAAAAATAAAACGGTGTCCCCAAAAGGAGTGGCCCCAGTTGTAAAGCTAAGCCTCACCTCGGTGAGCGATATGATTCGATCCTTCTCCTAGCCTCCTTTTCGACATCTTAAAAAAATAAAAATAAAAAAAGTAAATCGGTTTCAACTATACTCCCCCCGTCCCATTTTATACTTAAAAAAATTTGGTTAAAGAATTAAGAAAAATGTGATGTGTTGTGAGTGTAGATGGTTTGATAAGAGAGAGAAAGTGGGGTAGAGAATAGTTAGTGGGTAAATGTTGTAAGTATGATATGTGGGGTCCACAAATAAAGGAGTGTTAAAAACTTTTCCTTTTAGGCTTTGAAGTTTAAAATGAGACGGAGGGAGTAATTTGTAAGTACACTCCTCCCTACGTCCATCCTCCACCATCTCCCCGGTTTCTCCTCCTGTTCCCCTCCTGGCCTCCTCCCCTCCGGCCCTAACCACACCTCCTCCAGGAAGTACACTATCACCACCACACCCATCTCACCGCCGCCGCCCCATGTGGAGGAAGCGATTTTCTCTCTCCTACTCCACCCGCCTCTTTCCTCTTACACCTCTATGTAATTATTTTTTTCAAATCCATTTTTTTATATGGCTTCATTCACAATTGATTCGTTGTTTTTGCAATTTTATAGCAGAAAAATTAAATGGTGGTGAAGCAGTTAATCAAATCTCTGCCACTAAACTCCTCCACGTTGTTTTATTATCACCCCAGGTATTTATTTTTATTTTTATTTTTCTTTCTTTACACACTCTTATTCTTTATGCATTTACTTGTTCGATTTAGCCTGATGGGTACTTGAAATGAGTTTCATTTATCTGGTAATGTTAAGGTTATGTTTGGCAACTTAATTATAAGATGTTTTAAATTAGTATTGGAAAGAGTAATATTAGAGCTCAGCACAATGATTTTGTTTTTTCAACTCCAATTCCGTAGTTTGGAATTCGGTTCCCAAACTTGCCCTAACAAATTGTATGTTTGTCTACGGATTACCAAGGCATGACTTTTGGATTGGAAGAGTAATTTCCGTCCTACGGAATATATTTTCTTCTCCCAATTCCAAAACCAAGGCTTGGAATTGAGGTTGCAAAACATACCATTAAGGGAACTCGAATTGCTTAAAACATTTGTTTTGCATATGTACTTATTGGAGTATGCCTTTTTCTTGCATTAGCGTTTTTTTTTCTCTCCCTATAATAGAAAAAATTGTTGAACTCTCGGTTAGAAGAATTGGTTATGTGAACTGTGGTGAATTCAGAAACTTGATACTAGAGCATGAAGAAACCATCTTAATGAAAGCTTTCGTGTTAATTAGTTTTCCTTGATCAGTCCGATGTAGTTGACTTGTGTTGGTTGAATTGAATGCAGTTGGTACTAATCCTTATTCATCTTTCGATGATATCATGACTTGTCCACTTGGCCAACCTAGTCTCTTGGATAATGTTTTTGATTATCTGTATAAATAGTATTGTAGACGTAAACTTCACTCTGTTCACTAACTTATGCTTGGTTGGTGCGGTAAATTATACAAAATAAATGCGGTGAGATGTGCATCAGCATGTGTTGTTGCATGAAATTAAGGTTTCTTGGTAGGGAGTATCCCTTTGTGTCATGGATGGGTTAATAATTCACCGAATTTACCTGTATCAAATACTTCCTCATCCTGAAAGTTAGTCCCACTATTATTTTAGTGCTCAACTAGATTGAACTTTGACCCAAAATTTAGGAAAAAATAATCATCCCGATAAACATCTAAATTATTGATGAATCAATTAAAATACTATCAATAAAAATTATTGGAATTTTATTTGGAAAGTTTAGGTCACGTAAATTACTGGTCAAAGTTTAGTCAAGTTGAAAATTAAAAACAAAGTTGGCTTTCCAAATGTGATGTGATTTTGGATTCCGGTTGTCCAGACAGTTGTTATCTTACTGCTGCCTCTGAACTATTTATGATCCTTGACAGATTCCCGGAAACACAGGGGCCATTGCTAGAAGTTGTGCAGCGGCGGGTGTGGGACTGCACCTAGTTGAGGTAGGCTTTACCAGGTATCATCTGATTTGAAATTTCTAATTGCTTCACTGAGTGGGGAGATCCGCCTGGTCATTGTTTATCGATTTACCTACCCCCTCTGTCCCAAAATGATCTTCCTACTTTTTTGCCGTTACTACGAATGAACTTTGTGTATAAATTGTAAGTTGATTCAGTTATCCTAATAAAATCTAAAACTTGTTATTGATGTATTGTTGGTGGTGTATCAATAACAAGTTTTGGATTTTCATTTGGGTAATTAAATCAACCTAAAACTATTGCTCAAAGTTTCTTCGTAGTAATGGCAAAAATAAAGGGAAGATCTTTTTGGGACAGAGGGAGTATAAATACATAACGTGTCAGGTTTGTAACTGTTTCTAAGCTTGTTATGTTTGACTGAATTTGACCTTTTCTTTCGTTCAGCCAATGGGGTTTAAGGTGGACGATACAAAACTAAAGCGTGCTGGACTGGATTACTGGCCGTATCCTTATGAAATGAAACATGAGCATTGCATTTTGTTTGAGTTAGAACATATGGACATGTTCAGTATATATGTGACAATAGACAGGAGTTAAGCTGCAAGCTTTTTTCCTTCCTTTATATTTTCTCTGCCATCCAAATAAGCAGTCCTACATTTCTCAAATTTTAACTGAATGCCATGATATACAATCTACATTGTATACACTTCATCAGAAAGCAAATAAATCATAAAATCGAGATATCTTCACAGTATACTTTTTTCCTATCTTTTCACTTTTCGATTTGTCTCCTTTATACCTAAAGCGACATTTACAAAGCATGCATATGCATATGTATGTGCTCTTCCTCATCATTTACCATGCTTCAACTCATTTGTTGCGAGCGGGACTTGTAGAAAAATTCTTGCTGGACATTTGTTCATCTCATTAAGACCTATTTGATGAATTGCGATGGTATATAATAATGGTTCATTTGATAGAAGTGAGTTTTCATGCATGAACACCTTCCAATATGTCTCTAAAGAGAATTTTCTTATTTCTTTAATGTGATTCAGTTGTGATCACTATTAACTCTCTGTATAGATATGTAGTTGTTAAACAGCATAGCTCGTGGGAAGAGTTTCGGGACTATTTCAGGCAACAGGTTATTTACTTTTCAAGTAGCAAATAAATAGGTGTACAATATAATTTTCATAAGATCTTTTGTGGCAAATGGAGTGTTTTTGCTATTCTTGGTGCATCTCGACTGAAATGAACTTTTAAGAGCCATAGCTTGTCGGGTTCCTGTTCATGGTTTAAGGGTCATTTGGTTTCTCTTTAGGATTCGGAAAGGGCACTTTTCATGAAGTTCCCCTCTCCAAAATCCAAAGAGATTGGAACGCTTTGATTATATATTCATATATGCTAGACATGTTGGATATAAACAATTTGTGTAATTAATATTTTTTTTCTTAAAACTATAAATAGATGTATATTCACAAAATAAATCTAAGACTTTTTTTCTTAAGTATTTTTGCAAAATACTTCTTAGAATATATTTTCTAAAAATTTTGATATATTTTCTCAAATATATCTTGTGAAGGAAGGAGGAGATGAAGTAGAGATACTAACTACTTTTATTAATTAGTATAATAAATGCAATAATCAAAAGTGAATGCTTACTTGATTATTTGCCTGAGGCTTCCAACATGCATTTTCCTTAAGGAAATATTTTTGATTGTTGCGTTAGTGCTCACAATGATAGATCAAAGGTCTCCCAAGACAAGATACAACAACCTTGAATGCCTAATTTGCAGAAATTAGAAATTCCTCAGCGAACTTGAATGAGATAGAATACTGAAAGAGAGATAACAATAAGAGAAGACTAGGATTATATTCTTTTGTTTCTTGAAAATTGAGTTGATAAATTGGCCAATTTTTCCTCAATTTATAGGGATCATAGTGTCTCTTTTCGAGAGACACATCCGTTAAAACACGGCTTCAAAAGTTACATCTGTTATGTTTAAAACTGAAAATCAGTTAAGAAATTGTCAGTCCTGTCAATTATTTAACAGAAACTTGTCTGTTAAGTTTCTAAGAAAAATGACACTTTCCACTAACTTTTTGACAAAAAGTGGCAGTTACGTTAACTTTCTAATGGGGAGTCATGTATTTTCATTAAATACAACAAAATACATGTTTTTTGCTTTCTTTCTAACAAAATTGTAGTGGAAACTAAAGAAGTTAGGTTTATGAGTCAAAAGTGAAAAGAATGTTAAAAACATATTAAAACTTTGATCCAACCAATCCTTCACATAAGTTGAATGTCTCTTGGAACCTAAATGTCCTTGTCGAGTTTCAAGTCTTTCGCTTTTCCTCTATATGAGATTTTATTATATCATGATCAAAATCTTTTTGGAAACAATTTGCGTTCACTATATCTCAAAATATTGAAAAAGTGATATTAAATTTTCCATCAATTTTTCATATCATATATTTGCTTATTTAACAAATTAAAGTGACTTTCACTTTTAATATTATAATCAAATTATCATGAAATTTTAACTATCCCCCACTTGAATGAAATTGTTTTCACAGTCTTAACTAAAAAGACCACAAAAATAATTATTCTTATGGAATAATTAATAGTTGTCGTGGCTATTTACAAATAATCAAATGAATGTTAAAACAACATTACTTAATGATGAAATAACGAGGAAATCTATTTAAAGAAAACATAGAGGTTTCAAGTCAAGGGACAAGAGAACAAAGTATAGGTACAAGAGAACAAAGTATGTGTACATGTTTGATCCCTTTATGGTTTGAAATAAGCTTATAAACAATGGCGCGGAAAACTAATAATGTCATTGTTAAAATAGATTTTGAAAAGTGTAAATATAATACAAATAGATAAACATAAATTTGGGACCGATGTCAAGGATATTAAGTTTTCAAAGAAATGTTGACTAAATACTTTGATATGAAAGATCTTGGTGTAGTTAATGTTATCTTGAGAATTAAGATAACAAAAACCTCAAGGAAAAAACAAAAAAACAAAAAAACTCAATCACATTACATTGATAAGGTGCACATTACCTTGATAAAGTGCTTGAGGAATATGGAATAAAAGGAACTATTATCCTTTCTCTCCATTATTTGTTCAACACAAGAATAAAGGTGATAGTGTATCAAAAATTGAATACGTATGTTTCATTGTAAGGCTCATGTACATTGTAAATTGTGAATTGTATAAGACTTGATATTACATATCCTATTAATAAACTAAGTAGCTATAATAGTAATCAAGAAAACATCATTGGGATGCTCGGTTAAGACTACTTGGATACTTAAGTACATAGTGATGCTAATTGGATCTTAGATTCAGAGGAATCAAAATCCATTTGTGAGTATATGTCACTATGGCAAGTGATCGTTAATGGAATCAAAATATTTTGATGAAGCAAAGTGGTTTTCGAATTTATTAGAAGATATATCATCATGGCTAAAACTCGTCTCGGCCATATGTATACATGTATACGTTGTTGTAACCAAGCAGCAACGTATAGCGCACATAATTTTATGCATAATGGAAAATCACAACACAGTTGTCGTCGACACAACACCATTAGACAATTACTCCCAAAGAGAAATTATATCTATTGACTATGTGAAATCGAAAGATGACCTTTCAGATCCATTTATTAAAGGTATATCTAGTGAGAGGGTAGACTGTGCATTGAGTGGAATGGGTTTAAAAGCCTAATAACTACCTAAGTTACTTTATCCGGAAACCTAACTTGGCGACTTGAGATCCCACAGACCAAGTTTAGTAAGACAACCAATTCTGAGTAACTTAACAAGAGGAGCACTTAAGAGTTCTACTATATCTCATTCCTATAATACAATGATGGTATAAGTGCAGCCTACGGTGTTTTCAAGGCTAAGAAAATGCTTTTAATGATGTCTATATCTTGTCAAGCACAAGTGGAGTATTGTAGGATACTCTTTATAGATGCGGTCCCTATGTTAGTGAGAGCTAGGTCCGCTTTATGTGAATTCTTATAAAGACTAGATTTTCCTAGTAGCACTCGCAGAACCAACCATGTTCAAGACCAAAAAGAGAACTTGAGTAAAATCATTATAGTGTTGTGTAGAGTTTATTGTCTTGGTTTACCCTAACGGCTAACAGTTCGAGATGAAATATTTCACTGACGATTAGCCAAGTAAATTTGATAAATTTCTTACTAGGAAATGTTCAAGATAAAATATTTCACCTATCCTGATGTTACACCATTATAAAATATGTTTTATCTTTGTGGTCTTTTCATTAAGTCTGAGAAAACAATTTCACTCATGTGGGGGATTGTTAGAATTTAATGATAGTTTGATTATAATATTAAAATGGAAGCCAATATAATTTGTTAAATGATCAAATATATGAGATGACAAATTTATATCACTTTTTCAATATTTTTAAATATATTGAATGCTAATTGTTTCCATAGAGAGTTTGCTCATGAAATAATAAAATCTCACATAAAAGAAAACATAAAGACTTGAAGAAGGATAAGGACATTTGGGTTTCAAGAGGCACTCAAATTATGTGAAGGATGGGTTAGATCAAAAGTTTTAATATGTTTCCGAACATTCTTTTCACTTTTGACTCATAATACCTAACTCCGTTAGTTTCCGTTACAGTTTTGTTAGAAATATAACAAAAAAATATCTTTTTCCTGTATGTAACATATAGACATGACGTTCGATAGAAATTTAACATAATTACCAACTTTTGTCAGAAACTTGAGGGAAGGCCAAATTACAATTACCCCCAATGTATCCACCAAATCCCACTTTGCACCTCAGTTTGAAAAGTGAGTCTCTTTGGTACTTTAATTTCCAAATCGTCCCAACTCTGACACTTTCCGAATCATCCCACTTTACCCCCTAGCCAAGTGCATGGTAGGGGGCAAAGTGAGACAAGTTAAAAAGTAAAGTACCTAACAGACCAACTTTCCAAGTTGGGGTGCAATGTGGGATTTGGTGGATACTTTGTAACAACAGGAACTGCGATTTTTGTTAGAATTTAACACATCTGCAAGTTTATGCTAAATAGTTAATGAGACTAGCAATTTTTTTTACCAAAGTTTTAAACATAACATATGTGACTTTTCAAGCCTTGTTTCAATGGATGTGTCTCTCGAAAAGAAAAGAGACATTACGATCCCTATAAATTGAGGAAGAATTTGACCAATTCATTCACTCATTTTCAGGCAACAAAAGGATATAATCATAGTCTTATCTTATTGTTCTCTCTTTTAATATTCTATTTCGTTCAAGTTTGCCGAGGAATTTCTAATTAGTGTAAATTAGACATCCAAGACTATTGTATCTTGGGAGACCTTCGATCTATCTTTGTGTGCACAAAGCAAGAATCGAAAATATTGTCTCAAAGATATTGCATTTGCAAGCCTGAGTCAATTAATCAAGTAAGGGGTTACTTTTGCTTATTGCATTTAGTATACTTACTAATAAAATTAGTAAGTATGTCTACTTCATGTCCTTCTTTCACATGATATATGTCATGTTGAGAAAATATATCGTAATTATTAGAAAATATTTCTAAGTAGTTCTTTTTGAAAAAACTATTCGTTGAAGTATTTTGTGAAGATACGTCTATTTATATTTTGAGAAAATAGTTTGATTACAAAGATTGTTTATATCCATCTAGTCCTTTTTTTGTTTTTGTTTTTCTTGATGATTTCTCAACCATATTCTTCTAATCTTATTATTTACTTCTCTTACATATAATATTTTAATTACTTGCGATTTTATTTTATTTTTAAAGAAAAAAATGAAAAAGAACAAAAATCATTCCTAATCTGCTTCATAAATTATTTTGGTGATGTACAGGATGGTGAAAAACGTCTTCTGGCATTTACCAAAAGAGGAACACATATTCATTCTGTAAGTTGCAAAGCTATTCCACTTTTTATTGTTGACTCTCTTATTGTCCTGCTTTCGGAGTTGAGGGCGACGTTGACAATAATAAATCTTCATGCCCGTAAATGTTGATGAACTACTGGGCATTAATTAGATTAAAAGTTGTTGGTAACATAGGCAGCAAATTATCTAATAGCGGAATCAAACACATAATCACAAGGCACAATAATCATGTCATAAGTAGAAGCCAATCAATTGATTAAATTCATACAGGAATTACCCCTTTTCGTGTGACCTGGGAAGCGGCAATCACTTTAGATGATGAAATAATCTTCGATTTGATAGCCATGTCTTGTTAGTCCGGGACTCTATAATCAGTGTGGGAATGATGTATAAGAAAGGTTATACTATTTCCCATATCCCAAGTCTTTCCTCTACGAATTCCTACCATTGAATGGTATCCTTCCAATTATCATTTACTTCCTTCGTTCCTATTAAGAGGTACACATATTTTTAGTGTCTTCCAATCGTGAGGTACATGCCATATTATGGATCATTTCCACCGCCACAAACTATTTCCTTTATTACAAACATGACTCTTTTTCTGGGATGGACAAAAAAAAAAAAGCGAATATGGGATTTTTATTTTTTATTTTTGGATGGGGAGGGGAGGGACTCCCTCTGTCCCAATTGGAACTACACACTTTAGCTTGGACACGAGAGTTAAGGAAAAGTGAAAGGAATAGGTGTTGTGAGTATGATAAGTGGGATAGGAGAAAGAGAGTGGGGTAGGGAATAGTGAGTGGAAAGTAGTTGTGAGCGGGGAAGTGAGTCTCATTAAATAAAAAAGTATTATAAACTTTCCATTTTTTTGGAAGAGTGTGGTTTGTAATGGGACACCCAAAAGGGTAATATGTGTAGTTTTAGTTGGGACGGAGGGAGTATATGTTTACTTGTTTAATCACTAGATAGCCATGTCTTTTCAGTCCAGTTTTACTATTCTTCTTACCAGAGTTGTGGAGGAGTCTTACATGATGATTCTTAGCACTTCGCTAGTCATGCTTAGGTAGGCTCCAGGGACTTGTTTGTGCAATTTCATTATAACTCGAAGTTGGTGTTGAATCTTTCAAGCTACTTTTTGGGATCTGCTCTATCAAAAACTAGCAAGTCTGATTCACGAGAAGCTACATTTGAACTGAAATCTTTAATTCCTCAAGACCTTGGCCGTGCTTTAATCTTTCCAAAGATCTTCTCTTTGTTTGAGGAACTCAGAAATCCTAGCATTTACCTTCTTCTTGGATATATAAGGATCAGAAGAAATTTACATGCACATATACTCCCTCCGTCCCAAACTAATCGCTATTAAATGTGAATGCACGGGGATTAAGAAAATATGTTGGAAAAGTAAGTGTTGTGAGTGGGTAGGAGAGAGAAAATAAGTTAGTGGATAGTTGTTGTGAGTGGGTAGGAGAGAGAAAACTGAACATTTTAGGTAAGTAGCAATTTGTATGGGACGCCCAAAACGGAAATAAGTAGCGATTAGTTTGGGACGGGGGAAGGACAAAAGACAATACATCCTTTGTCCCAAAAAGGAATACATACGTAGTAGTAGTTCAACTTTTTATGGATGATGTTGTACTCGCTTGTACCTTCTCAATATTGAACAATAATAATTGTCTTTTTCAGAATTGCGACTATCTTTTTTGGGACTGAGGGAGGGGGTATTAATGATAAAGTAACATCTGTTTGACGATTCTTCCTGTTCTTGAGTTTCTTTTGCTAGTTCTACTTTACATTTTAAGTTCCCGATTTACTGGCATCAGTAATCTTGATATTTGCTTGTTTGAACTATCTGGACCGAGTTTAACCCAATATCCATACTGCAGGAGTTTTCATATAGGAGAGGGGATTGGCTTGTATTTGGCTCAGAAACCAGCGGTCTAACACCTGAAGCACTGCTCGACTGTAGCAGCGAATCACTTGGGGGTGGTACAATCCGGATTCCAATGATTGAAACTTACGTTAGATGTCTGAATATTTCAGTAAGTGTTGGAATTGGTTTGTACGAAGCTTCAAGACAGCTAAACTATCAACAGTTTCCGTCCCCATCTGAATCTGAACCCTGTAGTAGTGATGGTAATAATACCCAGAAATCATTATTCACTGAGGATCAATTTGCTTAGATAGATTCACACAATTATAGTAGTATAAGACATTTTTGTACATTTTCCTGTTCTTGCATGGTATAATGTGCAAGTCCGTTTGATTGAAATCGTGTTTTCTCGGTTTGGCAAGTTCATGGAGGCACAGAGAAGTGATGAAGATTGAAGAAGTTTCTGTTCAGATGGCGAGGGACCCGCAAGTGACGTACTCCCTCTTTACCAAAATGATCTTCCCACTTTTCAACTGTTACTACGAATGAACTTTCCGAACAATAATTTTTGGTTGATTTAACCCTCGTAATGAAAATCTAAAACTTGTTCTTGATAGCATTGTTGATTGTGTATCAATATCAAGTTTTAGATTTTCATTAATACAATCAATCAACGTGAAACTATTGCTCAAACTAAAAAAAAGTGGGAAAATCATTTTATTTATTTATTTATTTAGGAAGAAAATTGTTATGAGAATGGTAAGGAGGTAATGGAACTGGAAGGCAATGCTGATTGAAGATGAAGCAGAAAGAATATCCTATATTTAAGTCCCCATGAATTTTTGTTAATTAGCAGTTTTTAGAGCATCTGACATTTGTGAGTGTTGATGTTTTGGAGGATATATATATATATAATCCCTCCGCCCTAAAATGATCTTGACACTTCTTTTGTCGTTACCATGAATGAAATTTGAGCAATGATTTTAAGTTGATTTTATTTATCTTAATGAAAATCTGAAACTTGTTATTGATAATATTGTTGATGGTTGTATCAATTACAAGTTATAGATTTTCATTAAGTTATAACTAAATCAACCTATAATCATTGATCAAAGCTGAAAAAGCAGGAAAATTATTTTGGGACGATGGGAGTATATAACAAATGAGACATTTGTTACAGGAGGAGAAAGGTATATATTACTCCCTCCGTCTAGACGTCTCTCTTTCCATTTATGTTTGTCTCAAAAAAATAGTCGTATTGCTAAAATTGGTGTGTTAAAAGATTAAACTTCTAAATTTAACCTTGTAATTGATCAATTGAGTTATGCATGAAGTAAGAGAGAGGGTTTTGTGGGAGTAATAATATTATCTCATAATTAATATGTTTGAATAGTCTAATTTAATTGGGCTATCATAACGAGACAAGAGTACTATATTTGTTCTATGAGTATTTTTGACTTAAAACACGTACTAGAGTAAATAATCTAGTACTCTATATCATTTACGTTTTTTTTCCTCTCTCAATATATTGTTATTGATATATAGCTATCCTTATAACGGGCAACTACTCCCTCTGTCCAAAATAACTGTTGTTTTTGGTCAATCAGATATAACTTTGACCAATAATTTAAATAAAAAATAATGATGCTAATAAAAATCTAAAATTTTCCATTGTATTATAATTAATAATATTTTTAATAACAATTTTTAGATTTTTATTAGGATCATTATTTTTGTTTTAAATTTATTGGTCAAACTTACATCTGTTTTGTTAGAGCATAATAAACATAAAGAACGATGTCAAGCGAAATAATCAAACACAACACAAGAATTTACGTGGTTCACCAACTTGGCTACATCCACGGGCGGAGGGAGAATATATTTCTATTCAATGGCAATTACAAAAGACGATCTTCACTAATCTAGTTGCACGAATTATTTGGGCAAAGAATTCCGTCAACCTAAATCTAGATCTTAGATCTCTACTTGTATCTATCAAAGATGACCGGCAAAAATAATGCTAGGGGAGGGGTTAGTATTTATAGGCATAAATACTAGAAACCCAAAAAGAGAAGGAATCATATTCCTTTTGTACAATGTAATTGGAATCCTATTTCTTATAGACAAAGTAATCCTATTCTCATTAGGAAACGGCTTTCCTAATTCTTGAATAAATCCTTGTACCAATAAGAAACCTAATTAAACCAATAAACCTTAATCCTTGTACCAAAAGGATTTCCTTTTTCTAATTCAAGTCCCAAGAATTACTCCACTTGTCACGGACATATCCTTAACCAATAGTCATTGATTCAAAGGCATATTCCCAGCAATCTCCACCTTGACTTTGAATCTCCCCGAACCATAATTCATATCCACGAACCGACCTCAACTCCACCTTGAGTTGAATCCTTCGCTTCCGAACATATCTCTCCACCTCCGCCACCGCCTTTTGTCTTTGTCAAGACACCATCTTTGTTCACTCAAGAACAACCACGTTTACTTAGTCAAGCAAACGACTTTTTCCGGCTCAACTTGTGCAATGATTTCTAGATTCCTAGAACCTTCACCACAACGTTGACCACCATATCCGAAATACCAAATCCACGTTCACCAAATTCGAATACCATATTACCCAGATGACGACCGTCGATCTTGTCTCAAACTTCAACGTGCTTCGAACTATTCTTGGATCACCAACGAACACGGACAAACACCCTTGAATGACTTGAACATATCACTTCTCATTCTGGCAATGTATCTCGAACCCGTGACTATTTATTTGGATTTCTTCCCTATAAGCATCTGCACAAACGGAAATTGTACATGAACTGCACGACTGCGCGATGTCTGCACGAACTGCTACAATGCTCCACTAACATGTGCTCTTACTTATCTTGTTTCTTCGACCTCTCCATAACGCCCATGAGAGCCAAGAAACTAGCATTGATGTCTCAGAAAGCCTTCTAGACCATCAACATAGTGTTTCGCCGAACACTTGAGACTGTACACCTCTAGAATTTAAGTACCTCCTTTGCCGACTGAACTTTGTGTATCTACTTCTAGCGCTTCGAATAGACTACACCTTAAATCCCGAGATTGTACCTTGTCTAGATTACTTTCTCAATCCCAATCCAATGATGAGCTTCGAACTAGTTCAGAGAGCTTCGAACCCACTCATTTAAAGGCGAATAGAATACAATCTTGTGCTTTACCTCAAGCACCCTTTGTCACGCCGTACAACCTTGCTCCTCCCAAGCAACCGGACGATATGCTAAGCCTAGCATTCCTTAGTGCCTCTAGACCGCCTATCTAGAGCACCGCCCCTTCCGAGCGACTAACAATTTTTCGTGCATGGCGAGTTCATTCGGCCTTGAACCTCGCCCACCGAGATAAACTGTCCCAACTCAAACTGCGGATAGTCATCTTGTACTTCAGGATTGTCTGCCCATCTACTCCTTCTTGTAGAAATCGGCTCCACCTTTTCCTCAACTATCTCGTTTTGCTCTACCCTTAGAAGCCACTCTTCCACGCGTCGTGAGTCTTCTTCCACTATTAGAGCAAAATCACCATTGTCACTATTTTTCATAGCAACCTCCACGAGAACATCACCACCAAGACCTATGATGATTTGTGAATGCGCCTTCTCCTCCAGAGAATCCATCATTCCCTCGCTTCCCTTCCCCTCCTTGTAGAAATTACAAACTTCATCAGGTCTCGGGCTTCTCTTGCTAGAAGATTTTTGAGAATTCTTCTTCTTACTAGAACCCTTGCCGCCTTCCACAACTATCCATGTTGAATCTCTGTCTGTACTAGATCTACTCGACACGAGGGTGCCAATTAGCCTTGTTTCTTCAACACGACTTCTGTCTTGATGTGTCCAACCTAGACACCCAGATTTCTGCACGGACGCTGCACGTGGACTGTACGATCGCTGCACGCGAACTACACGTACACTGCACACGAACTGCAGGGCCTTCATCTTGATCTACCAAAGAATATAATACTATTCCTCCCATTAACCTTGTCGATCGATGATTCAATTCCTTGACCCATCTTCTTCTTTGCAGCGGAATCCCTAGATCTCTAACCAACCAACACCACAAAAGAAATCGCAACAAGAACGCTTACAATCGAAGACAAAACCCACTACAGCTTCTGTCCGGATTAATTTCCCGACGCTACAGTCCTCCAAATACGATCTCCACCGTTCAGATTTAAGACCTATGAGTCCCGAAGCTACACGCCAAAAATCAACCCGATCCAACGGTTAACGAACGCGCTACGCCTTTTTCTTCACAGCTGCGCTGAATAAAAACGGACCAAAAACTGCTAACTTGTTTTTCTTCGATCTTGGACCTTTTCCGTCGATGCTAATTCTCCTTTTCAACCAAGCTCTGGTGCCACTTGTTAGAGCATAATAAACATAAAGAACGATGTCAAGCGAAATAATCAAACACGAACACAAGAATTTACGTGGTTCACCAACTTGGCTACATCCACGGGCGGAGGGAGAATATATTATTATCCAATGACCAATTACAAAAGACGATCTTCACTAATCTAGTTGCACGAATTATTTAGGCAAATAATTCCGTCAACCTAAATCTAGATCTTAGATCTCTACTTGTATCTCTCAAAGATGACCGGCAAAAATAATGCTAGGGGAGGGGTTAGTATTTATAGGCATAAATACTAGAAACCCAAAAAGAGAAGGAATCATATTCCTTTTGTACAATGTAATTGGAATCCTATTTCTTATAGACAAAGTAATCCTATTCTCATTAGGAAACGACTTTCCTAATTCTTGAATAAATCCTTGTACCAATAAGAAACCTAATTAAACCAATAAACCTTAATCCTTGTACCAAAAGGATTTCCTTTTTCTAATTCAAGTCCCAAGAATTACTCCACTTGTCACGAACATATCCTTAACCAATAGTCATTGATTCAAAGGCATATTCCCAACATGTTCGACAAAAAATGACAGTTATTTTGGACCACAGAGAGTATTACAAAAGCTCATTAACAAACAATGAGAATATGGTTGCTTGATATTTTTGGAAGTTTCATACACTTTACTACTCCAGTTATAGAAATTATAGATCAACATTTGATAAACAAATACTATACAAAAGGAACTTCTTCTTAAATCTTGAGATGGACTGACTAAGTATTAACTTTCTAATTTGCTTTTATTCACACAAGTCAAAATTTTAAGTACACCCTTATTCATAATTTTAAAATGATGTACTATTATATATCTTTTTAAGTGAAAATATAATGCACTTAGAAATTTGATGTGTGTGAATAGCAAGGCTCTTACTCCTAAAAGTATAGGTTGTAAAATATGAGTTCAATCCAAAAAGAGAATATTTGAAAGGGTAAATGACTAATAAGGGTATAAAATTTGGAGGGCTATTCGTATACAGGGGTTAGATGTTCTTTAAACTCACAAATCTAAACATGACGAAAACTAGCAATTAAAGGTTCTTTGATGGGAATGCTAGATGTTTCAATTAAATATGCATGAGCACTACACATGCTGATTTTATTAAAAATCTTACATTTTTTAAAATAGCCCTCAATTACAAGTTTATGTCATATTTAAACCCTTATCTGCGAGTTTTAGAAAATCGAACCACTTTTTAAGAACCTTCAAACTTTATGCCCTTATTTGTCATTTGCCCTATTTGAAATAAGCAAACAAGCTTTGTTCATTAAACAAATGATGGCCTTAGGGGAATATAAATCCCCTGTGTAGATCCACTAGGAATAACAAAAATGGTAGATCTCTTTAAGAATTAGGTAGTGTTGGGGTCCTTGGGAAAAATAGTATGTCTAAACCTTTTTTTTTTTTTTTTTTAAGGAAAAAACAATACTCCCCCATCTCATAACTATGTGTACAAATAATTTTTTTGGACGTTCCATTGATAAATCACACTTTCCTAAAATGACAAAGAATCTTTACTATTTTTCTCTGTGTACGATATTTTCTTCTTGTGACTTTCCCCTCATTCTCTCTCATACTTTATTTTTATACTCACAACATCAATGAAATTATTATTCCCTACTCACTTTCTTTGTTCTACTTCACATTTCACGCTCACAATAACTACCCACCCCTTAATTCCCGTGCACAACTCATTCTGTGCATATAGTTATACTAGTTACTACCTCTTTCCAGCTTTAAGGTTCTTACTTTCCTTTTTAGTTTGTCCCAATTTAAGGTTCTTACGTTACTTTATTACCTAAAATGGACCATGGGACCCATATGTCATTCTCACAACAAAAACTCCCTACCAACTTTCTCCCTCTCTCTCTCTCTTACTTTACTGGAGTACTTTTCACACTCACAATATTTGCTTTATCTTAATATCCGTGCAAAATCAAGCTAAGAACATTAATTTGAGACGGAAGGAAGGAGTACTAAGGAGCGGAGAAAGTCCTAAATTGTAAAGGGCATTGATGATTAATGATTTGGGCAATTAGCCGTCCATTATGGGTATACGTATATTTTTGTATTATAATTATTGCCGCTTTGCAAAAAGCGACGGCCTGCCAGGTAGGACGGACCGGACGGACACTCGCAAACAGTTTCCGCCACTCTTCCAAATCCTTCTTTGATTAATCCGATCTCATACATATTTCTTCGATTTTTCCTCTTTTTATTTTATTTTATTTTATTTTTTTTCATGGAAAAAAAAAAAAAACAAAACCCTAGACCAAATCAATTCGCCCAACACAACCCAATCTCTCTTCCCACGATCAGCACAGACGAAAAAACCACGAACAATATTTGATCCACAATTTTATTTATTTTTTTCGGGAAAAAAAAAATGGGTTTAGTGCAGCAAATATTTACGCCGTCGATTGATTGGGAACACGAATCGTATCCGGAGTACGAAGATTTCGCTACAATTCCATTCTTCGCAATCTTCTTCTTTTTGGTTCGGTTTTGCCTCGACAGATTCATCTTTGAGGTACCACTTCTAATAATGATTCTTAATTACGTTATTATACTTGGTTAATGTTGTTTTGTTTTGATTTTATTTTATTTTATTGTCTTTTGTTTCTGCTGAATTTGAATTGATTATTAGATCTGTCAACTAGGTTGGTGAATGTTTGATGCTGACATTTTGATTATAAGCTGACTCTGTTTTAGTATTCTGGTGCCAATTTTGAATTATACCCCCTCCGGCCCAAAATAAATGTCGCTTTTATTTTGTGAAGAATAGTAGTAGTAGTACTTCGTATCATACTCATGGGAATGAAAATGGAGAACACTGATGCAGGTAAACATGGACACAGTCTGGTAATAAAAAGTTTTTCATTTAAGTGGTATGCTATATAGTATTCCCTCCGTCCCAAAATGAGTGTCTTTTTTTCATTTAAGTGGCATTCTGAATATACTTACTTTGTATAGAATTTAGGGCAAAGATGGATAAATAAATATTATTTTTATCCACTTTTAAAACTTTTAGTTTTGCAACTATATGATGAATTGTGAAAAAATGGAAAACAATTCATTTTGGGACAAAGTTTTCTAGAAAAAAGATGTTCATTTTGGGATATATATATATATATATATATATTGACCCCATGGAATAATTGAAGATAAATGGTTGTGCTCTCTATCCTCAAATCAATATGAAAAGTTTTTTCTTTTCCATTTTGTTTCATAGTAAAATTAACTTTCCTGAATGTATAAATTCCAGAAGAATGGAGTATTGTTTATTTAATTAGCAAAGTGGCAGATTACAAAGAAAACGCATGACGTTACACACTTTTGTCAGTCAAGTGGATTTTAAGTATCACGTGTGATAATCAACATTTTCCTAATCTGTAAATGCTGATCTAAATGACACCAGTATCTTGCTCAAAATGCTTCCTGAAGGAACGAACAGTCCGTCTTTAAGAATGAGCTACTTTTTTTTTTCTTTCCAAATGATGTCAGCTAAACACTGAAGGGCAGAACTCCAACGACAAATTTCAAAAAGACATGTGACGGTCAGAGCGGGAGAAGAGGTGGTAAAGAGAAAATGTAAGACTGAATCTTTGCTAAATGTATGGGGTCCTAAAGAGCAAACGTGAGGAGAACTATTCCCAATATATTCAACTATCAAAACTGTTTAAGAAAACTAATTAGGACACAAATAATAGGGTTAGAATGCTTGCACCTTACAGCAGCTACATTTTGTGGAGATGTGCCGAAAATGAGGTCGTGAACAAATTTGCATCTCCTCACCCATGAGTAAGCTGGAGATATGGCCTCTTATATTTATTTAATTTAGTCAAAAGTCTTTTCAACAGTTTTAACGGATATTATTTTGCAGAAAGTGGGAAGACGGTTGATTTTTGGAAAAGGACAGCAAAATTTGGTTGTTGAGACTGATGAGAGGATAAAGAAGATTCGAAAGTTTAAGGAATCAGCCTGGAAATGTGTCTACTATCTTTCAGCGGAGGTTCTAGCCTTGGCTGTAACCTACAATGAGCCTTGGTTTACAAACACCAGAAATTTTTGGGTTGGGCCTGGAAATCAGGTGTGGCCTGAGCAGAAAATTAAGTAAGATTCTTTTTTTTTTCCGTCTCGCTTTTCACTTTTTCGACGTATCTGATGCCTTAAGTTTGTTGAGTTTTTTTTTTTTTTTTTTAATTTTTAATTATCAGGTTGAAATTGAAAGGAGTGTACATGTACGTGGGGGGGTTCTATACATACTCCATATTTGCTTTAATATTCTGGGAGACGAGACGTTCTGATTTTGGAGTGTCAATGGGTCATCATGTAACAACTGCCATTCTGATTGGATTATCGTACATATTAAGGTAAGTATTTTCTGATGTGACCTTATAACAGCCATATTGTGTAGTACTCCCTCCGTCCCAAAATGATCTTCGCGTTTGACTATTCAAACTTTTTAAGGATATGAACACTTGCTTCACTACCCATGCTTTGTTTAAGCCTAAAATGTAAAAATGTGAAGAACTTTTTGGGACAATGAGAAATGGCAAATGAGAAGATCATTTTGGGACGGAGGGAGTATTCCAGATTAGGCTTGTTTTTAGCTGATTCATGCCAAGGAAATTAGGGCAAATTGCAATTTGGTTCCTGACATTTACATAAGTTTGCAATGTTGCTCCCAATTGTTTAATTTCACAATTTAGTATCCTAACATTTACATTTTTTTTGCAATGTGGCTACAAAACTAACACCTAGTTAAAATTCTAACGAAATAACACCCATGTGACTAGCACATATCTTTTAAATGGATAAAATGGTCTTTGAACTTCATTTTTAATAAGATCATCACATTTATTATTATTTTTTTTTGACATAAATACCCTTTCCGATTAAGATAAAGTATCCAGTTTTAAAGTTGTATGTCTTCTCTCTCTCTCTCCTAGCTTATTTATTTTATGAATTAATTTATTGAATTTGCTGGTTTGATTATATTACATACTCCCTCCGTTCCGGGTAAGTTGCAACAATTTGCCATTTTGGGCATTCCACTTAAGTTGCAACAATGCCAAATAAGGAAATTTTTTATTACTTTTATAATCCTCCACTCATTGCCTCTCTTCCTCCCAACCACTCATTATTCTCCACTCATTCTCTCTCTTCCTCCCAACCACTCATTATTCTCCTTTCTTAATTTTTGTGCTTCCCCTTCCATGTTGCAACTTACCCGGAACGGAGGGAGTATTAATTTTCTTCCAAAACAATATAACAAACTAAATCGTAAAAATTCTCTCTTATTTTAATTTGTTTAATTGAGATTAAACATGTATGCCTTTTCTCTCTTTCCTGTCTTTAATTTGTATAATTAAATTAAAAAAAAATTACTCTCTTATCCTGCCATTTGCAACAATAAAATCACTACTTACTTCCTTTCACTTGAAGAAATTATTTAAGAAAATTTATTTCACTTCAAAAAACGCTTACTAAATTATCATAAATGAGTCTGCATAATTATTTTGAGTTATATTCTAACAAAAAATTTACTTATATATATATATATATATTTTTGCAAAATATATATAATTCCTAATTATATAATTTTTAAAGTATTTTAGTTTCTTTTTTATTATTAAAATAAAGGGATTTTTACCAATAAGTCCCTGAGATATGGTGGAATTAACCAATAAAAACAACATTTTTTCTTTTTTACCTTAGGATCCTTGAGTTGAAATCAAAACTCCCATAAAGTCCTTACTATAATTATAAATGGTGAAACTACCCTTACCTTCTCACACGTATACCGCGTCTCTTTGGGCCCTCTCCTCCCCAAAATCACTTCAAACCCTAGTGACTCTCTCTCGGGCGCGATTTCTCTCTCCCCCTCGAGTCCGGCTAACCCTCCCTCTTCTCCATTCAACCAAATCATGGATTTCCGTTTACTTGCTTGCGTTACATCATAGAATATAATTTCACCCAGAAGACAGTTTCAATCTTCTTCCATACGTTCTAAACCAACAAAGCCCCTTAATTTGTTCATTTGATTTGATTTTGATGGAAGGATTCAAATTCCAATCGAAATGCACCGCCGCAGATAACAATTTTTTCATCAACGCTGTCGATGATTTCCCCTTCTATGATTCCCTCCCCAATTTTGAACCCGATTCATCACCTGACAAGATTCTCCCAATTGAATCTAAGGTTACTCCCAATTTTTCTTCTCCGTCGTCGTGTCTCCATCGCCGCCGCTCTCTCTTTCAACAAAATACGATTCCAGATTAACCGAATCATAGTCCCCAGATTAACCGAATCATATTCCAGAGATACTTTTTCATTTTCTATAACATTGGGATAGACGATTGGTGAGGTGTGGTTGAGGGTAATGAGAGAAAGAGGGACATGAGTACATGACAGCTCACGGGTGATATTGAGGCGGTGGCTGTTTTTTTGTTTTTTTTTTCTTTTTAACCCGGGTATGATAGCTGGACTTGAAGGGAAAACTCAGCATCCCTATGTCTCATTTGCTCCATTGGTTTGCTAGTTAAAGCTTCAGATTTCAAATGAACTTGTTATTAATTTATTTATATAATATTTTGTTGGTTTTTTAATTTTTTGTAATGATTAATTTTTAAAATAAATATTTAGTTTTATACTCAATTGTAAACATGTTAGAAATGAATGTCTCAATTTTTAAACTTAAACATTTGAGAAATTGAGTATCAATTGTGATAATTTGACTTGTCAACTGTTTAAAAATCACACAACTGTGAAATCACAAAGTCGTGAAATCAATTTATCTATGTTATTTTTAAGGTTACGTGACAACAAATTCTTCGTTATAATAATCAACTGTGAAATTGAGTCATCAATTGTGAAAAATTGAAAGATGATTTTATCAGTTTTTAACAACTGAGAAATGCATGTCACAGTTATTACCACAGTGAAATTACACAACTGTGAAATCATGCAACTGTGAAATCGGTTGAGAAATACTTTTACAAGTGAAAAATGAAAAAGTGAAACAACTATGAAATCACGCAATTGAGAAATCACACAACTGTGAAATTGGTTGACAAATACTTTTACAAGTGAAAAATGAAAAAGTGAAACAACTATGAAATCACGCAATTGAGAAATCACACAACTAAGAAATTGAGTCATCTATTGTGAAAAATTAAGAGATGATTTTATCAGTTTTTAACAACTGAGAAATGCATGTCATAGTTATTACCACTGTGAAATCATACTACTGTGAAATCGGTTGAAAATGATTTTACTTGTGAAAATTGAAAAAATCACACAATTGAGAGATCACACAACTGTGAAATCATACAACTGAGAAATCAGTTGAGAAATTATTTTACAATTGAAAAATGAAAAAATCACACAACTGAGAAATCATACAACTGTGAAATCAATTGAAAAATGATTTTACATGTGAAAAACGAAAAATGATACTCCCTCCATCCTAGAAAGACAGTCCACATTTTTTCGTTCTTACTACGAGGGAAGTTTGAGCAGTTATAAATGCTACTTATAATTATGTTAATGTGAATCTAAAAGTTGATATTAATAGTATTTATAATGGTGTATCAAGAATAATTTCAAAAATTTCATTAGAATAATTAAAAGTAGCCTTAATTATTACTCAAAGTTCCTTCGTAAAAACCATGAAAATAGGGGGACTATCATTCTGTGACAGAGGGAGTACAACTATATGAAAAATGAAATTTCTATTTCTAAAATTTGAATTATGTGTTGAGTGTAGTTGTTTGATTCGTCTTGACGACACTGTTAAAACAGTGTTTTCGAAACATTTTTTCGATTTCTAGATTTTGAGATATACCATTTTGAAATTTTGGGTGAAAAAAAAAAAGAGAGAAAGGAGAAAGATAATCTAAAAGAAGAAGGGGATGACTTTCTTAGTGGAAGAAAACGCATTTTACAATTGCGTTTCTTAGGGGAAGAGACGTGGTTCAGTACGATTCTTCCGGCCTCCAGCTGTCTGACCTCACTCACGACATCTGCAACCCAGGGGCAATTTTGTCCAACAAAATTTCCAAGGTCTTTTTGGTGAGTTTTGAAAATATCCGTCCTTATTGGTCGTTTTCATCTGAACAAAGGACTTATTGGTCAAAGCCTCTTAAATAAAATATTAAATTATAGTCTGCATAATTATTTTGAGTTATATTCTAACATAAAATTTACTTATATATATATATATATATATATATATATATATATATATATATTTTGCAAAATATATATAATTCCTAATTATATAATTTTTAAAGTATTTTAGTTTCTTTTTTATTATTAAAATAAAATATTAAATTATGGTTAGAAAAATAAATGACTTTGTAAAGATTACGTAAATTATAAGTACAAAATAAAATAATATATATGCACAATATTAATTTAATCTATATTTTTTAAACTACAAAATGAATAAAGTAAATAACAAAAGAAAACCTCACATGACCGGCACATGGCCTCTTGAGAATGACCATTTTGTCCATTTAATAGACATGTGCTAGTCACATGGGTGTTATTTGGTTAGATTTTTAACTTAGTGTTAGTTTTGTAGCCACATTGCTAAAGAATGTAAATGTTAGCATACCAAATTGCGAAATTGAACTGTTGGGAGCAACATTGCAAACTTATGTAAATGTTAGGAACCAAATTGCAATTTGCCCAGGAAATTATACATCTCCATCCTAGATATCTTGTAAAAGTATTCATTTTTGCTAAATTAAGCTCCAATATACTCCCTCCGTCCCACTCGAATTAGGACAAATTTCCATTTTGGGTGTCCCATTCGAATTAGGACAGCTCAAAAATGGAAGTGTTTTACTTAATGGGACCCACATTCACACTCACAACAACTTTCCGCTCATTATTCTCTACCCCACTTTCTCTCTCCTACTTCACTTTTCATACTCACAACACCTACTCCACTACTACTTTTTCCTTAATCCCCGTGCCCAACCCAAAAATCCTAATTCGGGTGGGACGGAGGGAGTATATAATTACTTTTGAGATCCACCCTTCCGTATGAACAAATAAAGCCACCTCTGGTTTATTACTGCTATTTTAAGTGGAGTAAATTTAGGTGCTACCCAATATTTTGACGTTGAAATGAAGGTTATTAATAGAAAATAGAGAAATGAGCTCTCAAAAGTAATGATTTTTCAAAAGCCACCAATCATTTGTGTTTTCTCTTGCAGGTTTGCTCGTGCTGGTTCTGTTATTTTAGCTCTTCACGATGCCAGCGATGTATTTCTTGAAGTTGGAAAGATGTCTAAATACAGTGGCGCTGAAGCACTTGCTAGTTTTTCATTTATTATTTTCGTGTTATCTTGGATAATACTTCGTCTCATTTACTATCCATTTTGGATTCTCTGGAGTACAAGGTGAGCATATATTACTTTTGCAATTAATTGAACTCCTCTGAGTTTTTTTTCCTTCTATTTCTTTCATAATTAGATTAAATGGTTATGTTATAAATTTTCAGTTCAACTTGGCACGGATATAATTATATATCATCATAACAATATCAGACCCTCATGACATACTACTTGGGGGGAGGGCATGAAAATGAAATATCAAATGCATTTAATACACGGTCCCAAATGTTTGTGAATTACTATTCATGGCTTCTGATTTTATTACGAAGTAAATATTATGTGAATTATACTCCCCCCGTCCCATACTTATCGCTACTTATTTCCATTTTGGGCGTCTCATACTTATTGCTATTTACACAAAATGTTCACTTTTCTCTCTCCTATCCACTCACAACAACTATCCACTAACTTATTTTCTCTCTCCTACCCACTCACGATACTTACTTTTCCAACATATTTTCTTAATCCCGCGCGCTCCCATTTGGTAGCAATAAGTATGGGACGGAAGGAGTACTTTTCATGGAAAAAATGAAGATATGGAATGAAAAAATCGGTACTAGGTATCAACCTGCTGTGATTTAATATCCATTGGATTGCATAAATTTGCATTTCCTTTAAATATTGTTTGATTGGGAATGGAGTTTCACAAACGCTTATACTAATTACTCGTATCGTTAAAAAAGTCATGTCTAATGAGCAGTTGAGCACCAAGTTTTAGACATAAGCAATTTATTCTAAGCGATTAGTGGAGATGCAAATGCTCTAGATGTTCTCCCCCACCCCCCGCCCCACAAAATAATAATGATTAAAAAAAATGGACACAAGTGATTCTAGCATTCGAGGAAGGAAAGTAGACCAACATCCCAAAAAGGAAAACATGACTCTTATTGTAACGGGGGAGTATTTCTTCTCTGACAAGCTGAATTGGTAATTAAAAGAAGATGGTATAAAGGTCCCTTTTGCTTCAATGTGATAATGTTTTACATACTTGATATTTTCTCTCATCATTTTCTTTTGACAGTTATGAAGTTATTCAAACATTGGACAAGGAGAAGCACAAAGTGGAGGGACCAATCTACTACTATGTGTTCAATTCTCTTCTTTTCTGCTTGCTTGTTCTTCACATATATTGGTGGGTGTTGATGTACCGAATGCTCGTTAAACAAATCCAAGCAAGAGGCCAACTTAGCGATGATGTTCGTTCAGGTACGTGTTCTGAATGTTACCTCTGATGAAATAATACGCATTTAGGGGGAGGAGGGTGGGCATGATTTTTTTACGGTCATTACTATAATTGTTACTTTCTTATGAAAGTCAAACTCCAATCGTTATTATCCTCGACTCTTACAAATCCAACTTATAATCATTGGATTTCTTTAACATATTTGAAACCAAATTATGAAAACCTGAGAATGTTCAATTCTGCCCTAAATGACTGTCCATTTTCAAATTATTTTTTTTTTTAGAAAATTCAGCAAAGTGAGACAATAAATGTTTATTATAGTCAGCTTATTGTGAAAGAGTTTTACTTAGCATAAATGTCATCCTTCAAATGTGACAGTCAGAAAAAGAATACATGCAATATCATTATTGTCAGCTTATTGTAACAGTGTTTTACTTCAGCAATAAGCACAAATGTTATCCTTCAAATCTGACAGTCCATTTTCAATTTCTATACATGCAATAACAAAATTGTTAAATATGTGCAAATTTTCTACATTGCCACTAACATTTGAAATTTAAACTTATTGTAATAGAGTTTTACTTAAGCATATATGCTATCCTTCAAATCTGACAGTGCTACTGAAGGGAGTAGCAGATATTCGTTAGCACCGTTTGTGAACACACCAAGTGATTGCAAGTTTACGTTTGGTCATGAAACTTTATAATTTGATTTTAGTAACTTATTGAAGATATAATTAAAATTGGGAAGTTGCAACAAATAAGCCCCTCCCCACCCGGGTGCATGAGGGATGCTCTGAAATTGGCATTGCCCGCTCATTTATAATTGAGTACTTTTGATGTGATATAAATTCTGACTGAAACATACATATACATGTCTTTGCATATACAAAGTGGAGGGACCAATCTACTACTATGTGATATAATTAAAATTGGGAAGTTATTCAAAAAAATGTTTAGATCAAAACAGAGAAAATACAAGCAAGATGGGTGAGAAGTACATCAAAAGATAATACAAATGAAGATTGAAAAAGAAATGCATTGAAGGAGATGTGAGACGTTTGTGGGAGAATGCATGCCTTTATTTCTGTTTGTTGGCGTATTTGGATGAAGAGGAATATGATGAGTTTTAATAATCGTTATTTACCGAGACATATTATATGGGAAAAAAAAAGTTTCATTAGCTTCTCTTTGGACGTATGAATGGTGCCTTTGATCGCTTAAGGACTTGAAAAGGGGGTGGTTCTAATGCTTACTTTATGATCCAATGTACTTTAATATTTTAGATGGACCCCTTGACCATCTGCTTGTGAGTTGACCTACTAATATAATTTTTCCTTATAGAAAACAACTTAAATAGTAAAAACGCTCTAACTACGCCTGAGTCTTTGAAAGTAGACACCCATGACTTGCAAGCAAAGAGCTTTACAACATTGATATTTGTTCACATGTGAATAATAGCTGCTAGCTTTGTTTGATTTAAAATGCGAGAACCTTAACTTGTTTTGCCCTTTCCTTTTCTGCAGATTCAGATAGTGATAATGAACATGAAGATTGATCATGCTTTACCATTGCTTGCTTGATTTTTCTAAAGGTACTATGACACACCCACCCACCCATACACCCACATTATAATGAGAAAGATTGATCACGCTTTATCTAGTTCTCACCTCAGGTTGGTCATTTTTGGTTCGTCCTAGGAATTCTTTTCGTATAAAGGGTAGTCCGCGCCGTAAGAAATGTGAATCTCTATAAGACTTGGGGACTTTCTTTAATTTCGATACTTCACGTAGGAAAATCTGTGTAAATGGATATATGGGAGCATTCATTCATCCTGTTATTTCAAGTGTATCTAGCTGCACTCTTTGGGCTGACAACTTCTCCTGCCCCCTGTTTCCTCTTGCTGACAAGGGGGCCTGATTGTGCCACATCTGCCCATTTTTAAATAAGTGGTTGATATTATTTTGAGTTTTTGTGGGTCCCACATATTGTAAAATTGATCCTGACCGTCCAAAGTTACACTCATGTTCGCACATACACTCAAAAACACATTCACTGGCTAACAAAATAAATACACACTGGCACTCTTTATAACTCAAACTGCATACACTCAGAAACACATTCACTGGCTAACATAATAAATGCATACTGGCACTCTTTATAACTCAAACTGCAGTATCAGTTTAGTGTCCGTAGTAGGTGTTTTCGAGTGCAAGTGTGAGTGCTTTCGAGTGCGTGTATGCGAATAAGTTTCAGTTATTTACGATATTTACGCTTTACGCTTTTAAAGTAGTTTTACTTATTTTAAAAATACCATTGTGCTAAAAGTTTTACTTAATTATAAAAATATTGCTGCACGTTTTTAAAACGTGTTTTCATAATCGTTAGGAAGAAATGATTTTTCAAGACCTAGCCCTCAAAACGATTGTCCTTCTCAAATCAAATTTAATATTCCCCCTGTCCCTAAATGAGTTCCCATTTTCAAGAAATTTTTTTCCCAAAATGAGTGCCTTTTTTTAACATAACTTTGTCCCTAAATGTTTTTTTTTGAAATTTTTTCCACCGGTTTTTTTATACGTGTGGAACTAAATGTTTGGAAAGAAGATTACAAGATTATATATGAATCTTTACTAGCAAATTGTACATAAAGTTGAGATTTTCAATGTCACTTAAAATAAAATTTGGACACTCATTTAGGGACAGAGGTAATAGATCTGAATAAAAGCACAAATTCTCTTCATAAAGATCTGAATAATAATACCAAATGTTTACTTATCCGAAGCTATCTTTTAATAGTTCATCTTTAATCACGTATGCCAAAGATTCTCCCACTTTTTGTAATTCACTAATATGGGTCTAACGTTCCAAAATAAACAACTTTATCCACTCCACTTTTTAATTATTCCCACATCTAAACACAATTTCACATGCATTCAACTTTGATTAACGTATAATTCCATCCCGCAACGGTCCGTGCTGGTACAAAATGAGTTGTGCACCGTCTTTTTCTAAATTCGTATAAATAATCAAATCGGTCTGAATCCGTATCAGGCCAGTGAATTAGCTTCAACGATACATAATTTATAACTACGTTCTCAACCCAAAACTATAATTACTTTCTTATACTCGTATAATTATATAAACATTTCATTTCTCAACAACATTCTTAATAACAAACGTAAAACCAACGTAAACTTTTATAAAGATAAAATAAAATTACACTTAACTCTTGCAACCAACAACAAATTATACAACTTGAACCCGGTTTTTTCAAAACCGGTTCACTAACAAGTTTTCAGCGGTCCACCACACAAGCAATCATTATTATCAAATGACGACGCATCGAGATGATCAAACGGTGATCCGGTTGGAATGCTCGGGATCGATCCACAAAGATGGTTATGGCTCAAATCTAAGTGTCCGATAAATTGGGAAGACGATAATGAACTTGGTATCGAACCCTTTAACTCGTTATATGATAAATCGAGAACCGAGAAATATGATTTTGGCCCGAATACATCGGGTAAGTATCCATTCAATTGGTTTCGGCTTAGGTTTAGAATGTTTAAACCGGTGTTACTAAATATGCTGACCGGAATTGGACCGGTCAATTGGTTATTGTCTAAGTTTAGGGTTGAAAGGACTTTCATTGACCCGAGTTGGTTTGGGATTGAACCGGAGATCCGGTTCGAGGATAGATCTAGGTCCGCGAGCCGGTATATGTTGGAGAAGGAGCTCGGGATTGACCCGGTGAGTTGGTTTCGACTCAGTAAAGCTCGGCTCATCATGGAGAGTTTTCCGACGTCGGTTGGTATTTCGCCGGTGAGTTGGTTGTTGCTGAGATCTAGATGCATTAGGCTGTTGAGGTTGACGATTGAGGCTGGAATTGTGCCGGTGATTTTGTTGTCGGCGAGGTTGAGGACGGTGAGACGGCTCAGCTGGCCAATGTTGTTGGGGATTTTGCCGGTGATTTGGTTTCCGATGAGGTCGAGGATGCGGAGGTGAGGGAGGTTGGTTAAGCAGGCGGGGATTTCGCCGGAGATGGCTTTCCAGTCGGCGACGACTAAGGTGGTGAGACGGTCGAGTGAGCAGAGAGCAGGGGAGATAGAACCGGTCATGTAACCTGCCCGGCCGGCTTTCACGAGGATCGGGTCTTCGGACTCGCCGCGGAGGTCAATGTCGTTGACGCGACCGTCGGTCGGGTCGCAGCTGACGCCGTGCCAGTTGAAGCAACAGTCGGTGCCTGACCAGGAATCGAACATGCCTAAGTAAGGCTCTTGGAGGGCGGATTTGAAGGCTAACAATGCTGCCCGGTCTGACGGCGGGCAGGAGTTCACTGAAATGGTGACGGCGAGTATGGAGAGAAGGAGAGTGAGAAACCCGGCCCGACCCATGTTAGTGATCACTGTGTGTGTGAGTGTGTGTTTGAGAAAGATAAAAATGGCAGGGACTATGGGAAGGAATGTGAGAGTATATAGGAAAGATATGGACAAGAATGCCCTTGAAAAGGAGTTTAAATTACTCCCTCTCCTTTTTTAAGGATTTTTTTTTAGTCTGTTTTCATTTAGAGTTTTTATTTTATTATATATAATGTGCAACGGAACTATTTGTCATTCTTACGAGAGCAATGCTAGGGTCACAAAATGAGATGGCGATATTTTATTGGTTGCATCAATAATGAAACTGTCACACTCTAATTAAAAACACCAATAACATCATTACATCTAGGATTTTGTGAATTTTTTATTGAGGTGGTCTCCCATGAGAACACCCATTTTGTTCTCATGGATGAGAACGGTTGCAACGGTAGCAATTTTGCGCGAAGCATAGGATCCCAACCCACGCTCCACTCAAAATCTGCCACGTGGCAGCGACCATGGCGCAATTTTATTTTATTTTTTCCAAGATTTTTTTTTTTTTTTGGCATTTTTTTCGTTTGTCAAAAGTAATACTTAGTATAACTAAATGTAACAATTGTGTTACTTACTCCCTCCGTTTCATGTGAATTGAGACGTATTTCCCTTTTCGTCCTTTTCACCTCAATTGAGACTGCCCAAAATGGCAAACTTTTTAATATTTTATATTCACCCAACCCCGGCCATTTAACCCCACTAATTCTCTCTCTTCATTTTCCACCACTCATTTTATCCAACCAACACTACTATTTACCCCACTCATTCTCTCTTTTCATTTTCCACCACACATTCACTACTTTCTCTTAATTATTGTGCCATTTTTTTTTTAGTTTCAATTCACATGAAACGGAGGGAGTATAAAGTAACATTGTTTATAAATAAACTTACACCAGTTTTACAAAAAAAAAAAAATAGCTTATTTTACTCATCTTTCAACTGTAAATACTAAATATAAATATGTGTAACACTAACAATAACTAAATGTAACACTTTAGTAGATGAAATTGTAACCGATTTCTATAGATAATGTAATACTTTTACATGTATCATGATAAATTGAACTCATTGTAACTTATTATTTGAAAACATATGGATATACTATCATACAAGTAAACATAACTGTTTTACAATGTTATTATACAAGTAAAATGTAACATTTATTTATAAAAATTGTTACATTCTTATTTTTACAATGTTACTAACACAAGTGTTTTTAGTTCTAAAGTGTAAATGGTTGAATTATTACTTTTCTATACATATATGTTACATATGTATAAACACTGTTACATATAAGTAACACGTTCGTTACATTTTAGTTATAATAAGTATTACTTTTGGTAAATGAAGAAAACGTGAAAAAAACATTGTTATTTTTCTGTATATATGTATTACTTTTACGTATACAAACTGTTACATATATAAGTAACACGTTTGTTACATTTAGTTATACTAACTATTACTTATGGCAAACCGAAAAAACACCAAAATAAAAATATAAAAACTATTAAAAAAAATTGTCTGTGAGTCGTGGGTCTGGGTCATGGGTCAAAAATGACATGTCTCTACTATTATTAGACGGGTCATAGTGTTCTCATGCAAGTTTTTATTTTTTTTATTCCCCTAGTTTTATTCTTCTTACAATAAAAACACTTTATTCACTTTTTCTCTCATACTTACTTTATACTCATAATATTTATTTATTTTTACTAATTTTCATGAAAAATTAAAGTTAAAATGAAAAAAAAAAAAAAAAAAAAAAAAAAACGGGGACGGGAAAGAGTATTAGAACGGTTGGTTGATGGAGATTGGTTGGGGGGACTTGGGGCAGTTATTGATATCCTACGACAAGCGGTGAAAGAAGGCACGTGATACTGCTGCATGCCTGCTGGCAATACACTCATTCATTATCGTCTGTTTCTGTTGGACTCTCAAACGTTTTTAAATTTAATGTGTTAAATTTAAGAAAAAAATAATAATTAATTGTATAAGTTTTGTGAGTATGAAAATAAAGTACATAGAGAATGTGAGGTAAGAAGGTGGATTGTTGATTCGAAGTGAGCCTTATTAAATAAAAATTTATTACTCGCTTTATTCTGAAATTAATATATTCTTTTTTGTACGTTAGTAAGAAAAAATTTTGAGCTAAATTAATATTTATTTAATTATAAAACTTGTTATTGATACATCATTATAAATATCATCAATAATAATTTTTATTAAGATAATTAAATTACCTTAAAATTATTGCTCAAAATTCTTTCATACTAACAACCAAAAAGGTCCGCGTCCCCCTCCCTTCGGGGATTCGTTCAGAGCAAGGTTTACTATTCATCTTTGTATCCCATTTAGTGTTCTCTGACACATTAGAAATAGGGTTTAGATTTATCCTAACCGGATTCCTCCTATACCGGAGTCCTCTTATTAAAGGCGATCAGTAGGGGTAATCTCAAATCATGGATTTCCTAGACCTCCCAGACTGAGATGAATTGTTCTTCTTCTTAGTCGGGTAGTGAGTTGAGGAGATCGTCGATAGGGTCTCCGAACGCCCTGCACTTGGAAGAACTAGCGAAAGAAAAAAATAGTGAAAATTATGCAAAAAAAAAAAAGACGACATTTAGGGTTCTTAATTTTTTTAACGTCCTAATTTAAAGTTCTTATTTTGTTTTATTTGTTAAATGAGATTATGATCATTGTTTTTTTTTATCACTTTATCTTCATGAAATTGTAGAATTACAAGGAAAACACTATTTACCTAACTTCATTTTTATTCAATTGACAAAAATGTCACCGAGCATTTAAAAGAAAAGTGTAAGTTATTTAAATATGTGACTGTGTATTTTTAAACTAAATTTTATTTATTTACAAAAGTATCACCAATCATTTTTAATAATCTTTTTCTAAGTGTTAAGAAATATGATTCTTAATTTTTTTTATGTAAATAAACAAAAGAATTTGGACATAAATACTTGAGTTGAAGATGATTAAATAAAAAGGATCGATAATACTATCATCGTACATTAATCATACATCAAACAACAACAGGACATCAAATACGGATTGGACCCGACACAAAAAGGTGGTACTGATTTTTATTAGATGTATGTGATGTACTCCCTCGTGTTTTTTTGGGAGTGAACTTTGACCAAATATTTAATGTCAATCTAATCATCCTAATGAAATTCTAAAAATTGTAATATATAAATAATCATTTAATTTATCAATAATAATTTTTAAAATTTCATTAGGATTGTTAGATTGACATTAAATGTTTGCTCAACATTTATTCATGTTGACCAAAATTGAACAGACTAAAAAGAAAGAGGGAGTATGTGATGTGTTGTGGAACCAAAAGGTAGCTCATTATTTTGCAATAATTCAAAACTCAAGTTCACCTCCTTTCCCTTCAGATCTGCATTTCTATTACTCCATCCCTCCGTCCCATTTCAAATTACAAAAAAAAAAAAATTCATGACACAAAAATTGAGGAGAAAAGTGAAGAATGTAATGTGTTGTGAGTATAGATAGTTGGATAGTAAAAAGAAAGTGGGGTAGATAATAGCATGTGGGTTAGTTGATGTGAGTATGACAAAAGGGTTCCACCAATTGAAAATTATTAAAAAAAAACAACTTTTGGATTTTACAATTTCTATGGGACACCCAAAATGACTAGTTTGCAATTTAAAATGAGACGGAAAAAGTATTTTGCTTGTAATGTCATTTTAGCCCTCTTTAGAGCAGTTATCTTGAAATGGTTAAATCTATATTATATGGAGCATCTTTTATTTAACATCTTTTATATCACTCGACTGTAATAAATTATTAAGACTGATATTATTATATTTTATAATAGTTTTATGAGTAATTTTGACCGTTAGATCAATGAATGATATATTTTAAGGCAAAAATTATATACAGCTATGAACTCTGAACCCCCAAAAGCGAGGCAGTTTTATGAGTAATTATGGTCGTTAGATCAATGAATGATATATTAAGGCAAAAATTATATACAACTATGAATTCTGAACCCCAAAAGCGAGACCCCAAAATATTACCAACATTAATAATGTTAGGGAAAATAACAATAAATGAAAAGGCTTTTTTTTTTTTTTAAATGCGGAAGCAAACTAAAAAACAATGGAATTCAAGTCTTCTGTTGGCACAATTTCCGCAAGAAGATTTTTTTCCCGTTGCTTACGGTTGCTTAGGAATCTTCTTTAAGATAAAAATGACTTTTTAATATCTGATAGAAGCACATCAAATCAGAAAATATGAGAACAACTGGTATTTGAAACTTCTGAAATTTATAAAAGAGTGAAAATGCTTCAATATGCTCTTTAACTGAGTATTGGATGTTGAAATAATTTAAATGAATTGAATTGGCAGACTAAGGGGCTTTATATAGATTTCGAAGAGTTCTGGTGATCTTTCATCAAATAGTCACAATTCTGATGGGATGAATTTGGACTGTCTGATCGCACTTAATGGAGGAACCAAATTCAGTGAACTGCCCCAACCCCATGCGAACGGGTAATCCTCCTATTACCGACCAACGCATGTTCAAACAAATCCAACCCGCGCTCTTGCCGCTCCAACCCTAAACTAAATTGTGTGCACTTGAGGCGAGCCATCTGGTTTTGCTGGACAAAAATTTAAGGCTCCTCAGCTCCTAGCGAGGATACAAAGTGCAAATTGCGCCCTAATGAGCTCAACGCGGCTTGCGGGCTCGGGTTTACTTGTTTGCACCATCTTCGTGATCCAATTTTGAACTATTCCAAAACTAGCCTTATTGGCTACTAGGTTAAATGGTTGGCTCAATGTACCACTAGGTTGCATGGTAGAAGGATAGCACTTTGATTATTATCTCCTTGAAGTAGTTGCGTTTAAATGCTATTCAATCTTGTGCTTCCAAGGAATGTGGGATTTGGCTTTTCCATACTCTTCAAATCCCATTATTAAGTTACACACTTGGAGTATTAATTTCTTATTCACCTGAAAATAGTTTTTTAGAAAATAAATGATTTTTCTTAATTTAGTCACAATGAAGATTATTTCCCCCGTTCCATAAATACATGTTTTAGGAGTTATTGTTGTTCCAAAATTGATGTTTTACTATTTTCAAAATATTTTTGTTGTTGTACACCAATTATACCCTTATTTATGATATAGAGATATCTCTTGCACCAGCATTTAATTGCCCACATAATTGACTTATTTTAAGAGTACATAAGACTTTTTCACTTGTACTAAAAGCATTCCTTTTTACGTGTGAAGAAGTCTAAAACGATATGTATTAGAAACGGAAATAGTACAATTTTATAACTTATTTTATTTCCAATTAACGAAACACACACTTGAAATTTAGGTCAAAATTAAATCAATTCTAATTTCACAACATTCATTTCCAACAAATAAATTTTTCACTATACAATGCATAACTAGTCTATTGGAAACACTCCATTTTTAACTAAATATTATGGATGTTGTGGAGATAAAACTGCTTCGATCTCAAAATAAATACTAAAAAACTAAAATTACTTTACAAAAACAAATTTAAATTTTAGTGAATATTTATTTTGTGAGAGGGTATCACTTTCATTTTAGTGCTCAATTTGATTTTGTTTTAATCAATAATTCACACATCAATTTAGTTATCAAATTAAAGCTTAAATTTCATTATTATTTATATTTTTAAATATTCTATTACATAAATAAAATTATCGAAAGTTTACTTGATTGACCAACAAAAAAAAATGATTCATTTTTTTTAATGGACGAAGTATCATATACTAACATCTTGTACAAAAGCGATCCCTAAACATTAAGATTTAACTCTTTAAATAATGAAAGATTTATTTACATAAATTAAAAAGAGTGACTCAGTAATAAAAATCAAACTTTATAATTTGTAAAGTGTAGAGTTTAATCAATCTTCTTACATATCAACTTAATGAAAAAAATGTTTTTTTAAAAAAAAAAAAAGTGAAAAGGAAAGAAAAGCGGGTAACAGCAACATGCGAGTCTTAAGACAAGATCGTAGATTCCAAAACACAGCATGAGAGAACATTTTCATGCAACCATTATTTTGTTTAGTTTAATAATCAGTCATTAATTAAGTATTAAACTTATGGCGACTGACTTAATGTTGGAAAAGAAAGAATCAAAAACATGGGTCAAGATTTTGATCATCTGCATGTTCCCATGTGGACTTGTTTCAGTCCACTACTGTATTTGCGGGACCCACCACACCAAGTAAAATAGTCCTGCCTTTTGCATTAGCCTAAACTAGGGCCGGATCGGTAGGTATACAAGTTACATTTTATTTATACCATGTACCAACCAAGTTTAACTTGGTACATAAAATTATGTATCATTACCAACCAACTAAGTCGGTATACCAACTTAGTTGGTACGCAGTGGCGGAGCCAGAAATTGAAGGGGGGGGGGGTTGGAGCAAAGGAATAGTGAAGGGGGACTCGGGGGCAGCGCCCCCGATTTTTTTTTATATAATTTTTTGGAGTGTTGTTTTGTATTTGTGCTTCCCAAAGATGAAAGTTACACTTCAAGTGCGACAATTCAATAACGAATATCAACCTCTTCAAGCGGGACGAAGGTAGTAAAGTACTTAGACAATTTACTCCAAGTAAAATTTGGGGATTATTGGACTAGGTTGATGTTGCATTCCAAAAGTGGCTAGTAGAAGAAAAATTATTCACACAATAACGGTATAACAATCAAAAGTGTAGAGTATAATGGTGGCCCATGTAAAGTAAAACACCATCTTAATTAGACCCGAGTGAATGACTTTTTCAACCTGCAAAATACTCTCTCCGTCTCAAAATATTGTTCACTTTTTTTATGTTAGAGCGAAGGAACTTTAAACAATAATTTTAATTTGATATTTGTTATTGATAGATTATTATTATGATAACTGAATTAAATTGCTCAAATTTCGAATTAACCAAAAAAATTAGGGAACAACATTTTTAGACAGAAGGAGTAAGAAAATTTAAAAGTAAAAGAAAAAGGGAAGTATACTTGCAAAGTGGTCATCATGGTCGGAAAAAAAAAAAAAAAATCAAGGGGGGCAATTGCCCCTGCTTGCCCCCATGTGGCTCCGCCATTGTTGGTACGGTTGGTACTAGCATATACCAAATGTAGAATGTAATGTAAAGAAAAAAAAAACTTGGGAGTAGTCTTTTTCAACAGGCAAATTGACATCCGCTTGAGTATTCTTGTACTTGTATTGATTGAGCTGTCACATGTTATGTAAAGGGCACAAAGAAATATTAACCTGCATACCTTGTTGAGATATGAATCTAGGCATGAAACCCGTCGATGAGACATTATCAGCTGAGAGAGAAAGAAACAAGTACTCCCTCCGTCTCAGCACAAGTGACACTTATTTCCTTTTCGGTCTGTCCACTACAAGTGACACTACCTAAAATGAAAATATTTTAATATATTTATATTCAACCAACCCCACCATTTAAACTCACTCATTCTATCTCTTCATTTTTCACCACTCAATTTATTCAACCAACACTAATATTTACCCCACTCATTCTCTCTCTTCATTTTCTACCACACATATCTACATTTTACTTAATCTCCGTGTCCCAAAAGTTGGTGTCACTTGTGCCCCCACGGAGAGAGTATATAAGAACAAGAGATTTTTTTTTTTTTTTGTAACTACTAGATTAAAAGAATCATGGAGCAGTGTAATTGTATATATTCTTTTAAAACATGTTAAATTTGTTCATCCAAGCCACTGAATGGTCTCATATATGAAAAGCCAAATGTTTATAAACATACAAATTATCTTTGAAAGAAATTTTGCATTCAACTTTATTTCGGGAATAGAATAGGGGTAGAATAAGGAAAGATACTTTATTTTTTTAATACATAATAGTATTTTTAATATTATTAAAAATTACAATTGGTACTTGGTATACCAACCAACTTCAAATATCAGTACCGTGTACCAACCAATTATACATAATTGGTACGGTAGTACCTACCAACAATATCGGTATACCGATTTGGCCGTACCAATTATAATTGGTACGGTTGGAACACGAGTTGGTTGATACAGATTCACAAATTTTTCCAGCCCTAGCCTAGACACCCCGTTGCTTTACTATTTGACAAAGTCTCAAATGCGGCACCCATGTCGCGTGCGGCGGACTAAACCCACGGGTCAAACCCGCCCGACCCGATCCAGACCCACGACCCACCCACCCGTATTCCAAACAACCAGACATTTATTGACACGTGGCGTGTTGTGAGCCACACGCTGGTTCACCCAGCCGCGCGCTGCCACGTGTCATTTATAAAAATTAAAAAAAAAAAAAAAAAAAAAAACTATAAAATGCTATATCTTGATATTTATAAGTTAGAAAAAAAAATTAAAAATACCGGTGTTCGTCTGGACGAGACGAATCAAACTAGATATGGTTTGATTTTTTTTTTAAAAAAAAACATATTTTTTAACACACAAAAAATTTTGAGTTGTTTGTCACCTGAGATGTAACACTCTGTTCTGATAAAAGTAATAATTTCATCTTCAAAAAGTAACACTTTTTACTGTCAAATGTAACAGCAGTTTACAAGAAAATTTAAATTGTTTGATAGTTTTTGTGGTTAGAAAAAGTAATATTTGAAGTGTAACAGAGTGCATATAAAATTATAATTTTCTATATAGATTAATGTAACATTTTTATTTTTATTTAGTAAATGTTACTTTTTTTCTTTAAAAAAAGAGTAAAAATTCATGTATATAATCGGGTTTGCATCTCTATTATTACTTTCTCAATAAAATTGTTACATTTCAGATAAAATGTTACATTTAAGAATATAAATTGTTACAATTGAGAAAAAAAAAAAGTTACATTCATTTATTATAAAATGTAACATTAGTTTAATTTTTGTGAATGTTATGTTATTTTCTTTAAAAAAGTGTTACATTTGAAAAAAAAAAAAAAAGTGTTACATTTGAAAAAAAAGAGTGTTACATTCCTTTATAAAAGTGTGACTTTAATTTAGTTGTCACTTATGTTATCTTTTAATCTATTGCAGCAAAATTGTGGTACATTTTGAAAGAAAAAAAGTGTTACATTTGAAAAAAAAAAATGTTACATTTTGTTATAATAAGTGGTACTTTTGTTGGCAAGGAAAAATAAAGTTAGGGGCAAAAAAAAAAAAAAAACAAACCGGCTCGGCTCTGTGCGGCCGCGGCGGCCACACAGGAGACAAGCTCTTACTATTTAGATATGCTCGCCCGGTTCACCTTTCGTGAACCTCTGGTTTACGGTTTGTGAAATTAAAATAGTTTATTTACTGTTAACTCACGGTTCACGGTACAACAATTTACGGTACGTTTATCAATTCATCCGGTTCATTTTTTATTTTTTATTTTTTTTAAAGATTGTTATTTTTATTTTTTTTTGATACATTATAAATTACTCTCTTTGTCCATAAATGAGTGTCCATTTTTAGGAATTTTGTCCCAAAATGAGTGCCCATTTTGATCATAACTTTGTCCCTAAATGTTTTTTTTTTTTTTTTTTTACCAGTCTCTTTATACGTGCAAAAACTAAATGTTTGTAAAGAGGATTACAAGATTATATATGAATTTTGTCACCAAATTGTACAAAAAGTTGTGTCCCTTAAAATAAAATTTGGACACTTATTTAGGGACAGAGGTAGTATTTGACTTTACATAAATATTAAAAAAATGTTGAATTACATTTTTTTAAAGGAATTAAAGGGTGGGAGTGGGATGAAAAAATTTTGAAAAAAAAAGAGACGGCACTGTTATAATTTTATTAATATTAAGCAAATTTACATAGAGGAGGACAACCAACCTTACCCTTTTATAATTAAGGGGGTACATTTAAGAGGCTTACCTCAAAATTCTCTAAAATATTTTTAATTTATATAGTATGAACCGCCAAACCGACGGTTTTGGTAACCAAACCGTCTGTCTATGAACCATAGGCATCCGGTTTACGGTTCACCCAGTTCAACGGTTCACCTGGTTCACGGTTTGGAACCGCCGTTTTATCCAATTCAAACGTACACCGTGTGCATGTATATTTACTACCATGCTAGCTTTTAGAAATTTGGAACAGATGCTGCCGGTTTGAGATTAAACTTAATTAATTTAGGTAGTTAAGTTTAATTTTTAAGCGTAATGATTCGATTAAGTTAAAAAAGTTGATCAATTACGTGGTTTGGTTTAGCTTGTTGTCTTACCCTTCAAATCAAATAATATCGAACCAAATCACGGTTTGAGACTTTAAAGCCAAATCACTACATTGAATTGTCAGAATGTATATATTCATAATAGATTTATATGTTGACAAATACTCCCTCTGTCCCAGCTCACTTGAGACTTTTTGACCAAAACTGGTCAACTTAAGGTCGGTTTGACCAACACTTTATAGAAATATTTATGTTCCAAAAAACATTTTAAAAATTGTTATTGAGAGGATTTTTAATGGTGGTCATTTTACATTTTTTTAATTTTTCTTCGGATCATAAATATTTCTATAAAGTGTTGGTCAAACCGACCTTAAGTTGACCAGTTTTGGTCAAAAAGTCTCAAGTGAGCTGGGACGGAGGGAGTATCCACCGTTTGAATCACTTAAAAAACATTCATTGCATTAAATTAATCATAGCCTCATTTTTGCAGCTTATTCAACATTCATTTCATTCTTTGTTATACACAAGCTAACCAATCTCTCTACGGCCGACATTGCGTAGTGCGTTATCTTCCTTCGGCCTCTCTTTTCCTTCTGCATTCCTCTTCTTCCCTCATCCCTCTCTCTCTTCCTCCGGGATCTTAGTGAAAACTTTGAAGTGTAGTCTGAACTGCATAGCTAAATAGCAGTCTAAGCCAAACCGAAAAAGATTATTGCAGTTTGGTTCAGTTTGATTTGAATTTTATGGTATCGGTTTGGAATTTTTCCAGGCCAATTACTAGTGTTCAGCCTTTAAATTAGCCATGAGCGATCACCCCTTAATACTGTTGTCACATTTTACTCTTTTAATATTGTGCGGTTATGATTTATTATAGTCTCGTTTGATAGAGCAGTGCGTTTAAAATAAAGTGAAAAAAAAAACTAGTTTTTTGCTAATTAAGCGTCTCAGTGGAGAGTTTTCGAGCGGAGCTTTTTAAAAAATCTTGGTCAATTTTGAACACTCAAATACTAGCGTCCAAAAAAAATCCGTTTTGAAAAATCTCAATTTTTAATGTGTACCAGACGAGCCCTAAGCCAAACATTCTTGGCATTTATTCAACAAATTTCTATCGATTACATAATTAAAAAAAAAAAAAAAAAAAAAGAAGAAGAAGAAGAAGAAGAAGAAGCCGATAGAGAGATATGACTTCTATACCCATCGAGCGGACATGGAACTCTGAATTCTAAAAGTTTTTCCGTGTAATTATTTTAAGTGAAAGTGGGGTTAAACATCTTTTATGTATATATATATATATATATATATATATATATATAGCCGTGCTCCCGTGAGAACCTAAATATCGTGAGAACCGTGAGAACTTGAATACATTAGGTAAAAAACTAATGTATCAAATGGTTCACTTGGATACATCATTGGATACATTAGGTAAAAACTAATGTATCCAATGTGCACTTGGATACATCATTGGATACATTAAGTTCTCACGGTTCTCACGATATTTAGGTTATCATTTGAGCATATATATATATATATATATATATAGTCGTGCTCCTGTGAGAACCTAAATATCGTGAGAACTTGGATACATTACTTGACTTGGATACATTAGGTAAAAACTAATGTATCTAATGTGCACTTGGATAGATCATTGGATACATTAAGTTCTCACGGTTCTCACGATATTTAGGTTCTCATTTAAGCACCTACGTATATATATTAAACTTGATGAAGAGGGCAATGGTGTTGCCATGTGGACAAGTTATGGGGAATGGTGCATTTGGTGATGCACATCAATTCTACCATAATAAACAAGTGACTTTTAATATATATTTTTCTATTAGCTATAAGTATTAGCCAATAATATTAGTTATTATGTACGGTAACTATTATAGTTAACTATTATAATAAATAATACTTAAAATAGTAATAGTTACTACAATAGTTAACTATTACTTATAATAGTAATAGTTATTATAGTTAACTATAATAGTTACTAATATAATTAACTATTATAGTTAATATACTCCTTCCGTTTTAGAGTATATGTCTATCTTTCCTTTTAAGTTGTCCCAGAGTATATGTCAACTTCCTAAAATGGCAAATAATCTTTACTATTCCTCCTACTTATTCTCTCTCCTACTTACTTTTATACTCATAACATCAATCAACTTACTATTCCCTCCCACTCATTATCTCTCATATTTTACTTTTATACTCACAACACTTAGTCACTTACATCATTTCCACCCGTTCTTAATTTCCGTGCAAATGACAGGGTGGACATATACTCTGGGACGGAGGGAGTATTATATTTCACTATTATTAGTTAACTATTATAGCTAACTATTATATCTAACTATTAATAATTAAATATTTATTTACAAATTATATTTAACTATTAATAATTAATTATTATAGCTACCTATTATAATTAAAAAGCATATAATTATTATGATTTAAGATTAAGTAATACTATTAAAAAATATATTAAAACTGATAAATTAGTCTCCGAGTTACTCACCAGTAGAAATTGGTATATGTTGTTGTTTTAGGACTTATTCCACTTAGAATAATACTTGGGATACAAAAATATCACAAAACCTTACTCAAAAAATCCTATGTGTTATAATTTTATTGGTATTTTTAATTAAAGGGTGACGGGTCCACTATCGATGCAATCAATAAAATATTGTTATCTCATTGTGTGAGCAAGAATTTATGAGTTTGTTTTGTGCCCGCTCTTCTACTTATACTGTAAGACGAAACAATAGAGAGGATGAATTTAAGAAGCAACAACCACCTTCCGACACCCCACGACTAATAATTTCATCTTTTAACTCCCCCAAACACCTTCATTAAATACTGCTATGCACTCCATATAACTCATCACATGTCCGCTTTTACACAAACTAATTTCAAAAAAAAAATAAAAAATAAATAAATATATATATATATATATATAGCCCCTCCCTCCCCTCCGTTCCTAAAAATTAGTGTATGATTAACAAAAGTAAATTTTGATCAACTATTAATATTAATTCAAGTATTTTAATAAAATTTAAAATAATTATTGATGAATCACTTAATGATTTATCAATTATAATTTTTAAAATTTTACTAAGATAATTAAACAAACATTAATATTTAATTTTCACTTGTGTTGATAATAAAAAAAAAATTAAATGAATTATCTTTCCGGGACAGATGGGAATTCTAAAAATAGATGAGTACAGTATTTTTATGGTGCATCAGAACATTTAAAAAAAAACATCAAAACTGAATCCAGTTGATTTTAAAAAAAAAAAAAAAATCAAAGACTAACACTTATTTTGGAATATATACATTGCACTCAATTATGGACTATTCTAGTATATTAATGCCACAAAAAACTGGGGATAATGAGAGGGGGGTGTTCTGAGCTGGTAGTTGGTATAATTTAAACTTCATCTTCTGCAAACCTTTATTGACATAGGGTCAGTCCTTTCAAATATCTCTAATCTGAATTCCAACATGTCAATGACATTATTTACACAAATGCTTCAAGAATAAATACCCCTTCATTTAATTGAACCCTGTCTTTCTTTGGCTATTCAATTTATGACAACATAATACTCCGTCCGTCCCAAAATGATAGTCTCATTTTTCCTTTTGCTTGTCCCAAAAAGTTAGTCTCATTTTCAAATTTTAGAATCACTGAATGAATGTGTGAAAAGTTCGGGAATATCATTTTGAGGCGGAGGAAGTATTACACATACATACAGTTAAAATCAACATTACATAAAATGTATTCCCATTGTCTAAAATAAATCATCTCCTTAGTTCATTCATACTCCCTCCGTCCCAAAATGATAGTTTTAATTCCCCTTTTTGTTTATCCCAGAAAGTTAGTCTCATTTTCAAAATTAAGCCTTCAAAATCACTGAATTTTAAAACTTATAAAGTAAATTTAACATGTTGGAAAAGTTAAACGGGGCTATCAATTTGGAACGGAGGTGGTATATCTCATGATAAGTATCATACTTTCGTTAAAACATTGACTAGTCAACAACAACGCTTATTATGGTAGGCTTATTATGGTAGGGGAAGAGCATTTACCATACCTTATTATAACTGGATGATATTAAAAAGGGGTGGGTATGATAATATTTCTCTCAAAAGCTTCAGATTCATGATGAAAAGGGTTGAAACAAACTAAATAGGAAAGGCTGTCATTATTTGTCCTCATCATAGACATACATACTACCCCCATGTTTCAACTTCCATTACAACCTTAGTTTCTTGAAATGGCTTTCCAAACCACATGAGTGCCAAAAGATGAGATATCAGCCTACTCTCAAAAAATAATCCCATTTGACTTTTAAGTTGACACTAATGCTTGATTAGTGTTAATTTAATTTTCCTATTGAAATTCAAAAAATTGTTATTAATAAAACATTAATTGTTATATCAGGAACAATTTTAGAATTTCACTAGAATTGTTAGATTGACAATTTGACACTAATGCTTGGTCAAAGTTCACTTGTGTTGACCATCAAAAAGTAAAATGGCACTATCTTTTTGGGACGGATGGAGTATAATAAAAGTCTCCAATGTCTCATAGTCATGCTGTGTTGGGTATAAAAGGAATGACAAAACATTTACCACTTTAAAGTACTATCACAAGTGATTTAACAGTTATGCATCATTCATGATATCATCGTGATGTCAGACATAATAACTCACAACTGTTTGATCCCTATGTACACATTATGTGTGTACAGTAGATCTGGTCTCATAAAGAAAGTGGAAACAATAAACATGCTTGTACATTAGATTAGATTAAGATCAAATGATTAAACATGTAAAGGAATGGTGTCTCCAACCCCAACCAAAACAGACACACAAGCAAACACAAAACTGGTACTCAAGAACAGTTTGCAAGACAATAATAGGATTGAAACTGAAATACATTTTTATTGCGAAAAATTAAAATCCAATATAAGGGAATTCACATTTCAGATTCAAATCCAATATTCCAAAATCCTTCAGGAGTTAAAGGAGGTGCGTACCTATATCGATGCCTAGAAACTCCATCATGATGCTCACAACGTAGATTCTGTTTATTACCGCTCGTGCCATTGCCACCAGCATCAGGAAGAACAGCATCATAGAACTTCTTGCATTGCTTACATTCAACTCCTTTCAAGTTTTCCCTCTCTGCTTTCTTCCTTACCGGTTCCACATACTTGAATCCTTTTGTTTCAGTCACTGGAGGTGAAGTTTTCTGCTTTTGTAAACCAAGATTATTAGCACTTACATCCTGTGTTTCATCGTCAGAGCTGTCAGAATTCATGTCCTTGGGAACTGGGATGTGGAGTTGATGAATTTCTTCCTTCATGGCTTTCTTGAAGTTCCCTCTGATGTTTTCTAATGGAGTATCAAGAAAATCATCGTGGGGGTCTGGCCCGCTTCGATTTTGGTGGGACCTGGTTTCTCTCCAATGAGAAGCTGCACGTTTTTTTCCTCCTAGTGAGCTTGATGGTGGGTTACTAGTGGTTTTTGGTGCAACGGAGGGAGTTGATGTAGAAGGCGAGCCAGAGTTTGACCTTTGAATTGACTTAACACCATTGTTATCCTCTTCCAAGTTGTTTTGATGTACATTCTCTTTGGTCACTTGACAAGCAAGAACAGAACCATTTGGAACTTTTCTCTCGGTTCCTACGACCAGAAAAAAAAAAAACCTAATTAGCAACAAAATAGATGCATTTGCAATTCACAATTTAAAAAATAAATTTTTTTAACACTATTATCTAATAAGACTTCCTGATTTGCCGAAGTACCATTAAAGAATCTGCTAAAAAAACAGCAAGTTTAAAGCATTATGCCAATGTTTACCAGGTGAAACCAATTGATTCTGATTAAGGCCAGTTGTGTCTCGTTCATCCTTTGTGCTGGTTCGAGGAAGCATATTTTCTGGTGTAAGACCAACTTTTGCAAGCATATAGTTGTACTGAGACTTAAGACTCTTATATTTCTCAAAAAGTTCTCTCTTTTTGTTCTTTTCGTACTGCAACTCAGCGTCTATAGTTTCAATCTGTTGAAGCAATTTTCCATGCAACTCCATTTCTTTGGTTGACTCGTTTTTCTCTCTAAGTTCCCCTTGAAGCTTACCAACATTGTCCTCCAAATCTGTAAGTTTGACCAAAAGCAGTTTTTTCTCATTCTGAAGCTCTTCCACCTCTTGTCTAGCCTTCAATAATTCAGAATCATTCTGTTGCATATTTCTGCCTTCCTCAATTTTTTTGTGAAGTTCCCTTTGGAGATCATTGACATTCTCCTGCAAATTTCGTACTTGGCCTCTAAGTTGTTTACTCTCCACTTCATAATCATCCACGAGGTGCCTATTATTTGACAACTCTGAGGCTTGCAATTCAATTTTCTTGATTAAATTTTCTTGCAAGTCCTTTCCCTTCTCCATTTTATCCGTCTTTTCTTTGACCACCTCTTGGAGAGCTTCAACTTCCTTCTCTAAACCTCTAAGTTTGGCTAAAAGCTCGGTTGTCCTTTCTTCATTCTCTTTCAATTCCCTTTCTTTTTGCAATAACAATGAAGCCTTTGACTGAACCATTTGAACTAGACGGTTATGTAACTCCATTCCGTCATCAACTTCCTTAGACTTCTTCATGAGATCCAATCGCAACTCCTCAGTTTCAAGATCTAGACTACGTTTTTTCCTTCGAATCAAATCAAATTCCTCTTCAAGCTCCTTCATTCGCTTTTCATTATGAAGTATCACTGAAGATTTTGACTCGAGAAGCTTCCGTAACTCCTGTTCTAAATCCCTTGCTGCAGCTATCTCTCTGGTCTTGTATTTTAGCTCCTCCTGAAGCTCCTTGACACGCTCTGGTGATTGAGTCAGCTTTAGGTGCCGGTTTTCATCAAGAATAAATTGTTTTTCAAATTTAAGTGATTCTATTAGATGTAAAAAGTTTCTTTCCTTCTCCTTCCATTCATATTCTGCAGCTCTCTTGGCCTCAAAATATATATTTCTATATTTTGACTGAAAATTTGGATAGACCTGCTGGCAGAATATATCCTCGATCTGGGAAATCTTATCTCTAGTTTCCCGAATTGTGTTAACTAGTAAGTCACTATTTTCCGAGAGATTATCTGGATCAGCAGCATCGTCAATAGGGTACCCTGGTTTTGGAGGAGGAGTTGCATTGCCATCCATCTCTGGATTCACATAGTACTACATAAGTGAGATTTCCGAATTATGATTTTAGCATTGACGCTTTCAAATCAAGAAGTTCTATAGTAGCTTTGATAACTAACGTTACCATGCATCTCTGACACTTGCAAAAGGAATACTGCAGTGAAAATAGTACTAGGTACTTAAATTGGCCTCAAGTACATAAGTTTTCAACGCATTATCTTTCTCGTGATTTTGCGGTTAGAAAGCGGTAACTCGGCAAAAAAAAAAAAATGGTTTGCTTCCTCTAGTCACAGAAATCCGATTTATATATCTATTCAAAAACAGTTTCCGTTAGAGAAAAAATTGATGCCCAGCTGGGGTTGGAGGCTATTTAAATTGTGAAAACAGGATATTGCCAAAAAAAAAAAAAAAAAAAAAAAAACATTTAAGGTATTAGTTACTCTTCCCACAAGGAGATCTTCATACATGAAGAGGAAATCTCAGCACGTAACGAGATTAAATTCGCCCAGCTACCATTTAAGTGAAGTTGATCAATGCCAATCGTCTCCTGACACTCAAGACAATGTTCATCGTTACACCAAATTGCTGTGTTGATTATAATATAATAGAGCTCCCTCTCCAGTCTTGCTAAGGTTTGGCAAATAAATTGTTTGGGTTTATATACTAGTTTCAGATGCTTTGAATATCCTTAAATTTAAGCCAGCTTAGAGACGTATCGAAACAAAATACAAAACCTTAAACATCTACGAGACAAAAAAATCAAGTTTATTGTCCATACTTGGGAGCAATACTTTCATCATATTCTTGTTTTCAGAATAATAGTAATCTTAAAATGGACGTGTATCTATTGGTGACATCTTAAAGAAGGACATGAAATGCAAGTTAAATTGAACCAAATCTAACATCAGGACTTACATTTCAAGCCCAACGAAAGGATAGAGTGCTAGCTTGCATGATCTCAGAGTACGGATACCATGATACCAGCCAATACATTATACGTTCGTTACTAGAATAGTGAAGTACTTGGAAATCTATGCTAACCTCTTAAAACTCACTGGTATGTATCCCTTTGCATTGATATATTGCATATGACTGTTTTCAATCCTTTGTAAGATATCCATAGATCTTGGAATCATGATTTAGAATAGTTGGTTTTGAATAAAGAATGGTACGTCACTATGCATCCAATGTCAGCCCAAAACCTTGTATTATCTGAAGTGCATAAAAAAAATGTGGTCTCCTTGTTCTCGTTACCAAAAAAAGAGTAGTGTTTCTAAAAGAAAAAATTTTAGTACAATTTATGAAGGTACAACCAAATAAACCTGAACCCATAAAGCGTGAAATGTACAATGCAACAATTTTGGGGGGAATGTGAGAGCATTAGAAACTGAAACAGAAAACAACGGAAATGTAACCCTTTTAGGCTTGTTCATAAAAAAATTATCAACCCACCATTTCATGGAAAAGAGCCAGTGTAGTTGGACCTTTAAGCATGACTAAACAATGCAGTGACTGGTAGTGAAGATATGTTTAAAAACTTAACATCCACCGGAAGTTCATCAGACCAGTTGGTGTCACTAAGAATGAATGAGCTGGTTAAGTTCATCCTAAGACTCATAACAATGCTTGATCTCGCCATCTTTTAGATAAGATGACACATAATTTTTGGAAAATGGAGTATGCTTTTTATTTGCCACTTTTTGCTTAACCTATATTTGTGCTTTAGTACACGGTTTGGGGGGCCTTTTGAAGGCGACTTCCTATGAAGGCAGGACCTCTACTTAGGTTGCATGTCACTGTCACTACAGTACTTTCAATACCCTGTCGTAATATACTTAAACTGCACGATCTCTTTCACGCAGAGAATTACATGATCACCATCATCTATTGTGCACCCAATTCTACTATCGAACGTAGCAAGTAGACCTAAAAGATGGTGGAATCATAAATGATGAAAAAATACATATGAAAACCTACAGCTGAGCTCTCGAAAGTAGAAAAAAAGCAATACAGAACATGAAGATCAAAAGACCCAGATTCACTCAGATTCCCGAGATGTACTAGAGCCATGACAAGCTCAACGGGAATTTTCTCTATATGTGCTTTCAATAATGTTAGATACTACAAGAACCGCATTAAAAAAATAACTGACTCAAAAAAAATGATTTTTTCATATATTGAAAATTTAGCTTTGTAAATCAACCTGGATATATATTGAGCATAAACTAGCTCTAATATTTAAACCTCGCATTATTCTACTACTTTTGTCAGAAATTACTTTGTCTCTGCTTAGTTTTGTTTTTCAGCGTAGTTATTATGGTGGCTTCAAGGCTCTTTCGGTTGCTAAAATGGTTTAATTTAGTATAAACATATATTAGAATGTAATCATTATTAATCTAATTGTAGCAGACCAAAGGAACAGTGGAGATGAGAAATAAAGACATGTAAACTGCGTGGAAGCCATAGAGACATAAAATTTAACAGTTAAGATTTGAGATGGAAAACACCAGACAATTGAAATGGAATAACAATTAAGCCTATAACCAGTACTACCATGATCATGATCAAATAAAGAACGATTATAGAAGGAAACATACCTGTAGAGTAAAACTTGAAATGAAATTTGAGATTCGAGAGCCAGCGTCAATGGCCGCAGCTGGCCAGTGGGTGCATTTGTTGTTAAATAACTGTAGAGAACATTCTGGACTCCCAAAGTGGCTGTTGAAAAGGAGAGCAGATGGTAATCCGTTGAAGCTGATGCTTCAGCTTTTTCCTGTATTGATTTAACCATTCTTAATTATCTCACATTAAATTAGCTTACAAGATACCTTCTGATTCAATATCTAGTGTCTATTACTCCTTTTCATCTACTCCAGAAAAGTATCTACTTTGAATACGTTTTCCTTTATAGATGGTCCCTTTTATCATTTTACCCTTGACCAAGTGCTTCTTAAATTAATGCGCCGACACTCACATGGGAAATGTAGGTTATTAATAACAGAGTCAACTCGCTTTCTTAATATATGTGTTGCGCCAAGCATAACACTTATTTTGAAATGAGAGGAGTACATTTTATGGTTATGATCACACTCTAAGTTATCAATTACATTTGTATGAAGCAGACTCAAAAGTATGTTTCATCCGTGAACAAAATCAAAGCATCAGCTTGACAAGATCATGTTAGTTTTACTTAAACAGAAAAAGAGGTTCGTATAAACCGGTAGTTCGTTCTATGTTTCATGATTTATTCTTGTTTCTTACTTAACTTAATATATCAGTTTGTCACACTCTTTCTTTCTCTATCTTTCTCGTGTTTTTTGTTTCAATATTACAAAGTTATGAAAATATAATACACAAACTAAAAACAAAAAACACACACACATCTTCTTTGGGCCCACCATTGTGGCTTAAACTGGTTGTCAAACGATCTAAGGCGCAATCCTATTACATTCCATCTACTTAGTTGTCACGGCTAGAGTATTCATAAGACATACTCCCTCCGTCCCAATTTATGATTCAAAAAATTTGGGTTAAACAATAAAGAAAAGGTATGTTTTTATTATAATATATAGAAAGTGGAGTAGGGTGTTGTGACTTGTGAGTATAGAATGCGAGTGGGTGACAGAAAGGGGGTAGAGAATAGTTTGTGGATAGTTGTTGTGTATATGACATGTGGGGCCCACTTAATAAAGAAGTCTAAAAACATTCCTTTTGGGATTTTTGAAGTTTAAAATGGGACACCGAAAGGGAAATTTTTGAAGCATAAAATGGGACGGAGGGAGTATGATTTAGTACTACCAACTTACACACTTAGGTAACTCTAAGTAGAGATATACATCTCTATTCAACCGCAAATACCTAATGTAATTTGGTGTTAAATTCCATACTTTCGCCCCCATGTCACGTACGAAAACTAACTAGATGTTTCGCATGCAGCACAAAGACAAGATTACCATCATGTGTTTACTGACCTTGAATACTACCAATGACCTTAAATATTTGCTTCATCAGTCTACTAAATCCAAAATTGCTTCTCTCCTGCGTGACTGAAGCAAATATAGGATATCTAATCTACGTTATGGTTTCAAGTTTTTTCAATTTCCTATATGCAGCCTCTGGGGCATTCCTGCAATATCGTTGCTTACAAACTTACAACTTGCGCTAAAAGCTCTATGAATAGGGGACGCTTCGAAAGGTGCAGGGCGCACTATTTTGCATTAACGCGTGAAGTGTATGTATGATTGGTCGGAGGGGGATATTGGTCTATTTTTGGACAGTGGCTAAATGTCTTTAGCATTGGTCTTGGTGGTTGTTATACAATTTCATGTTACTGTGGCAATAACAGTGGGGTTCCTAGTATGGTGGTGAAGGCCAAATTACACACTTTCAGTAATAATTCACTTTTAGAACCATAGTTGTCAAAGGCGACCGCCCGCCTTGCCCGCCTCGCCTTTTTGGCGCCTTGGGGGGTCGGTCGCCTTTTTGTAGCCAGGCAGGCGGATGTACGCCTTTTTTCACAAGGCGTTCGCCTTGCTCGCCTTTTACCCGCCCTCCTCTCGCCCTTTTGCATTTTTTATCTCTTCTTTTCTTTTCTTTTTCCCATGTTTTACAAATTTACATTTACTTTTGCATGACTTTAGAGCTTGATTTTTCTTCTTGATAATATTTAAGGGCTTAAGTTTATTTCACTTGCTTAAACTAGTACTTATTTTGTTAATTTGAACTTCGTAATTTTAATTCATGCGCCTTTTCTTTTAGAATTATTAGTTTTGAAACCACATCATTACCATCCTAAATATGTGTCACCAATGATATTCCCAATATTAGCTAATACTATTAGCTAATAATAATAATTATGATCAGTGGCGGATCTAGGATTTCCAAACACCGGGTGCACAATTTACACTAAATAACTTCATACCAAAAAATTTCAAAACGCAATTATATTCAAGTACATAATTAAGTACATAAGTTCAAAATAATTGTCTCATAAAAGAAAACAGCACAACTAACAAATTAAATTTGTCCCTTACGCGTTTTCATAAATGCTTTTTCTAAATGCAGGATCCGAAGGAAGAGTACTCATATCAACAAATTCTTTACTAGCAGAAGCCATCACAAGAACTGATTGTTGACTAGGAATTACCCATCCCAAAACTAGTTTCACCATCCCCAATTTTTTTCCTTTTGATAAGAAATTTGTCCATATTCAATAATCAACCAAAAACACCAACAATCCTAAAAAAAAAAAAAAAGCATCAATGGAATAACCATTCAAACACACACACATATATATATATATATTTAAATTCAAACATTTAATCAACAATTATATTGAAATCACTCATGAAATTTGAAAAGAAATATCAAAGCCCTAAATTTATATTCAAACCCTAGATGTCAAATTTACTTCAATTCGGAGAGAGAAAATAGATAAGAGACTTGAGGATGCTTACAAGAGTGAAGAGTGCAATTGTGCAAAGGATTAAGAAGCTTGGTGATGAATATCGAGGCGGATCTGCGCTCTTTCTTTCTCTCGTCCACGGAGCAAAAGTCGCCACACCAGTCGGTAAGTTTTTTGTTTTTTTTTTCCTGATTTCGCAAATGCGCGGCTCTGCTTCGTTTATGTCAGCGTTGTTGTTAAATTTTCCTTCTACAAGTTCACATCCCTTTTAGTTAAATTACCACTCTATTTATTATTTTTGGGGTGCACTTAGTAAAACAAAGAAGTTAAAAAAAATTGGGTTGACTAGGTGCACGTGTACGTGTATGTACCCCTATTTACATGCAAGATCCCCCCGGTTATGATATAATTTAACTATTACTACTAATAATATTACTCCATCTGTCCCAAAATGAGTGTCCAAATTCTCAAAATTCTTGTCCCAAAATGAGTGTCTTTTTTTAACATAACTTTCTCCCTAAATGTTTTTTTTCAAAAAAAAAATCACCGGTTTCTTTATACGTGCAAAACTAAAGGTTTGGAAAGGAGATTACAAGATTATATATGAATCGTTGTTACCAAATTGTTCATAAAATTGAGATTTTCAGTCCCTTAAAATGAAAATTGGGCACTCATTTTGAGACAGAGGGAGTAGTTAACTTTAATAGTTACTATACAAGTTAACTATTACTATTAATAGTATTAGATAACTATAATAGTTACTCCCTCTGTCCAGCTTTTAGGTTCTTACTTTCTTTTTTGGCATTACATTACATTATTACCTAAAATGGATAATGGAACTCACTTGTCATTCTCACAACAAAAACTCCCTACCCACTTTTTTTTTCCTACTTTACTTTTCACAGTCACAACATTTATTTTTTCTTAATCACTAAAACTTTAAATTGAGACGGATGGAGTACTATACAAGTTAACTATTATTATTGTTGTATTAGTTAACTATAATAGTTACTCCCTCTGTCCAATTTTAAGTTTCTTACTTTCTTTTTTGGTATGTCCTAATTTAAGGTTCTTATTTTATTACCTAAAATGGACAATGGGACCCACTTATCATTCTCACAACAAAAACTCCCTACCACTTTCTTTTTCCTACTTTACTTTTCACACTCACAACATTTATTTTTTCTTAATCTCCGTGCAAAATCAAACTAAGAACTTTAAATTTGGACTGATGGAGTACTGTACAAGTTAACTATTACTATTGTTAGTATTAGTTAACTATAATAGTTACTATATTAGTTAAATATTACTATCTATCTATAAAATAATACTAAATCAGAAACCGCTTACATCATCATTTGACACTTGGCAATCTATCCTTCATTTTTTTTCCCGCCTAAAACAAGTTGATGAAGCGCAGGTATGGAAAAGTTTTGGGAATTCAATCAGAGAGTTTGAAGGATTTAAATTCCTTCTCAAAGTTTGTTCTCTCCAATCTATTTCCCCATATCATTTATACCTTTCATTGTATTGTATGAATTGTGGTTTTTTATTTGACATGTTCATTTTACTTTCTTAAAATTTTGGATATGCTGCATTTAATTTAAATGATGATGTATTTGTAAATAAAAATGATGAATTAAATTAAATGCATTTGAACGACATGTCATGTCGTGACCCGATCCCGAGCATTATTTATTTATTTATTCCATCATTTTTATGATTTATTTGTGCTATTATTACTTGCTAGAACTTAGATTCTTAGTGTGAATTCGAGTTTGGGGTTCTTTGAGTCTTATTTGAAAGTTTGGGGATTTTTTTGGAATAGGATAACTAGGAGTGACCATTTGGTAAATTTTGTTAATTGGGTTAATAAGGGAATTAATCCCCTCCTTTCCCAGTAAACAACAAGCAACACCACTTTCCCCTACTTTTCCAAATTTCTCTGCCATTTCCGATCCAAGAGAGAGATGTAAGAGTTCTTCCTAATTTCTTCATTTTGACCTTCAATTCATCTTCTATTCTTGATACCCATCTTATGAAAAATGTTCAGATCGTCGAGTGGGTTGTTTTGAGCTAAGAAAATCCTATTTTGGAGAACTTTGATTTCGGGCCAAGTAAGTTACTTACCCGTTCTTTGTGTATTAACGTTCATAATGATGATCTATGATGCTTGGGGTTGTTATTTGATGGTTGGCGGAAGTTTAGAATTTATTTAGAATTTATTGGTATTTTGGGTAATTTTATGATAAAATGTTGTTGGGCCCAAATCTTGGTAAAAATGGGTTATTGTTGTTATTAGAGGTTTTCCTAAGCTTAGAAGTCAGTTTTAGACTTCATTTGGTAAGTTAGAAGTGTTGGTTTTGGTTTTGTTTTGGGATGGAATGAGTTCAGCAGAAACCCAATAGTCTTGTATGAATATGTCGACCTTCAGGCGCCCGCGTGGTCTGGCCGTGCGCCCGCCTGCCCGAGTGCCCGCGTACCTCCCGCCTTGCGCCCGCTTGCCCGCATGTCCGCGCCCTCTTGTCCGTGCACGCGGGTGCCCGAGCGCCCGCCTGCGTTGTGTCCACGCCCGCCTGTCTGCGCGCGCGCATGTATTTCCGCGCGCACGCTTGTGCTCGCGCCCGCCTGATCCTTGCCCGCGGCCGCCTATGCGCGTGCCCGCGTGGTGCCCTGCACGCGCCCGCCTGGAGCCTGATCAGCCTACTTGTCTTTTCTAGTTTTGAATGGGATTAAGATGCGGTCTTGGTCTAAGCTTTGAGTCTTATTCTAATTGACCTAAATGAGTATCGTGGAACACTTTAGTGTTTATAAATAGTTCCTTTGTGAACAAAAGAGTTATGATGGGGAATTTGATTAAGTATTGTTTGGGATCGTTGAAACATCTTTATGATGCGTAAATTGTTTGGTTCATCTATATGATGGTATTTGGTAGAGTTTCCTATTTTGGAATTATTGGTTATTTATCAAGCTAGTATTTATTACACAAGCTTTTATTTGGAAGTCCAGCTGGCTTATCGTTGTGCGTCATGGCAATGGATAATATTATATTGGCACACGAGCCAAGTCCAGTATAATGTCGTCCATTGGTCCCTATATTTCTCCTCTTCCAGATTGGCCTTGGTTGGGATGAGCTAGCTCCCTTTGGTGAGTATTCTAGCTAGTTGATTCAGAGTATGACTTTGTGTCATTTCTCCTGTCCATTGTGACATGTTACATTATTATGGTTCCGGTACCGGGTTGATTGGTTTTCTTCAGCTTTATATGCTGCTATCGAGGATTGATTCTTATGGATATGATTTGGTTTTCGGGGACCCCAGCTTCAGCTATATATGCTACTCAGATGGTATTCTCAGACTGTTATATTATATCGATTAAACCTTGGCTGGGTAATAATTGTAATCGTTTATTTCCACTGTTATCTGATAACATGCTATGTGCTAAATGTTATTTGAGATATATATTTGGTTGTTGCATAATGCCATGCCATCTCGTTTCATGTAAGTAGCTTACTGAGATTTTTAAATCTCACGTCTTCCATTTCCATCTTGTTTGTTTTGTTTAGCTCCCGGAGAGCACGTTGATAGAACACATTGAAGGAGAAAGGACGTCGAGTTGAGAAAGGACGTTGGGCAGGTTTATTTTCGGGTTGCATTGTTTTTAATGTATAACCATTTGGGGGTAGTATTACCAGACAGTGACGTCATTAAGTTGTATTATGTTTGTATTAAGCTTGTGGAGCTTGTACTATTTTTATAATTATTGTGTGTAAGTTATTTTCAAAACAGTATGTTTCATTTGGTTTTATAAAAGGAAGTTTTTATCTTCATTATGTCGGTATTTTATTTCTTAAGTCGACGTCATTCGCGGGGCCCAGGTTTGGGGTCGCGACATGTCATGCTTGCATATGCATCAAAAGTTTAGCTCCAAACATTTGTTCTATTTGGCAAAAAGTTTAGTGTTCATATTGATAAAGCAACTTTTGGCAACATATAAGATCCGTTAAATAATAGTAGATGTTAATTCCGTTTTAGAGAATTAAAACAAAATAATGTTTGATCCGTCCCAAAATACATGTACAATTTTCTATTGTAATAAATGTAACCATAAATGTACAACTTTAATATTAAATGTTGATATTTATTTTGAGATAAAAGTATTATAAACTCATGAATATCAGCCTTTCAGTCTTAGAAATATTAAATCTATCTTGCCATTTTTTTGTTTTCTCAATAAGATGGGTAGTATAATTTAAGAAGAAAAATGCAATATATTAGTGATGTTTCAAGATTGTAAAAGTAAAACGCCATTCTTAAAAATTAAGATACTTATCAAATGGAATTGTTATCATTTTTATTTTTGTTAAAAAAGAGTATTTTGGTAATCAACTTTTATAGATGAGTTTGCTAGAGAGCAACAAACCTCTCAAGTACCTCAATTTTGTGTACGCTGTTATTTCGTTGCTTTTACTGTTCACATTTAAGGATGTTGAAAGGCAATTCTCAAAGAAATTGACAGCATAACAATATTAAAAATTTCCAAAGTCCAATATACCCGTGCTTAACTTCCTTAATGTGGTTTGATGTACCCAAAGGAGCTTAGTATCCATTTAATCATTTTCATAAAAATTTTAATAGTGTTATTAATAAATCCTTTAATAATATATTAATAATAATTTTGAAATTTTACTAGGATGATTGATTTGTCATTAATTTTTAATCAAATTTATTTGTTTTGACTATTAAAAATCAAATGAAACAATCTTTGATGAACAAAAAATGTAATAATAAATAAGATTAGCTAACTTCTCAACCTTATACTTTTAGAAAGGAGAGACTTTCTTTTTTGAAATAAAATAATTTGGATGTCGTTGGGTATTGGATATATGTATATCAAAGTTATTTTTTATAGCTTCATTACGTATCTAAAATATTTCAAGGAATGCAAATAAAAATTAGTAAAATAACAGCTATAGTTAGTATTTTATTAATTTATATTTAACAAAATATTTCTTCTGCAATTTCACTTTAAAATATACTCCCTGCCTTGCACGATAAAGTTTGTATTTTTCTATGCTATTCCAAGACAATTATTGTATTTTAAATTAGGAAACAACTTTAATACAATTCTACTATGGTATAAATAACAACTGAAGCATTTTCTTCTAATTAATTGACAAGTTAAATGCAATATTTAATATCGACGGATTAATTATATAATTTTCGCAATTTGGTGGACATGCTTTATTTTGTTAAAAGAAAATGATAAGTCTCTAATTAATCGTATTCTGGATTGGAAAGAAAATTAAAGAAGGTCTAATTAACATGGATATGAAGAAAAAAATGTGAAACAATATGGGAATAACATGTGATCTCTAATTAAATTAAGTAGGGATGCAAATACATGTTTCTTAAGTGCCACAAAATTTGGCTTACAAAAATAATGTGTCATAATTTTATTGGTTTTTTTAATTAGAGTGTAACGGGTCCACTATCGATACAACCAATAAAATATCGCCCCCTCACTTTGTATCCTTTAATTGTGTGAAATCCTTTTATGCCCCTAACATTTCGCTTCTTCTAATAAACTTATGTAATTTTTTTTTTAATCTTATGTAAACCTGTATGAAAGGCAAAGTATGACATAAATATGTATAAATATCCAAGGATATAGATAGTTTTGTAAAAAATAAATAACCAAATCATCATATTCGTGAATAACTTATCATTTACTATTTAAGACCTGGAATATTTTTTTAGTCAAGGTTTTATTATTTTTAATGACTAAAATTTTGTAACTATATACTAAAACAATCGTGCATTGCACGGGTGTTAAACTAGTTAATAGTATTTGTTAACAATATTAGTTAATTATTATTATTAATATTATTAGTTAACAATAATAGTTACTAGTATATAATTTAACTATTACTATTAATAGTATTAGTTAAGTATAATAGTTACTCTATAAGTTAATTATTACTATTAATATTATTAGTTAATCATGACAATTACAATATATGTTAATTTTTACTATTAATAGTATTAGTTAATCATAATAGTTACTATATTAGGTTATCATTGTTATTAATATAATTAGTTAATTATAATAGTTACTATAGATATTAATAAGTATTATTAATAGTATTAGTTAATTACGATAGTTATAATATAGATTAATTATTACTATTAATAATATTAGTTAAGATGATAGTTACTATTTTAGTTAACTATAATTAGGAAATTATTCTTTAGATATAATATATTTATATTACAAATAAATGTTATGCTACTTTATTGAATAAAAAATATAAAAAGAGCAAAATAATAATTAAAAAAATATATATATAAAACTGTGCAAAGCACGTGTAGAGCACGAGTTACTATTTTTTAGTTTTATTTTCCTCCTTGCTCGCCTTTATGCCGCCCGCCTCTCGCCTCGCTTTTCGTCTTTCCTAAGTACATTTCGCCCGCCTCTCGCCTTTCGCCTTTGACAACTATGTTTAGAACAACTTCGTTTCAGTTGAAATTTCGCGAATTTCTTCCTGCACTAATCCCAAATCCGCGATCAAGAGCAAATACCTATATTGAGCAGCAAAATGGGTCCCAACTCCCAGTCCCATTTCCTTACACATCTTCATCAACTAAACTAGCTTCGTAAAAAAAACCTACAGCATCAATATCTTCCCCATACTGCCTCTCTCTCTCTCTCTCTCTCTCTCTCTCTCTGTGTGTGTGTGTGTGTACGTGACCATTGTAATCGGCTGGCGAGATTCAATTCCCGCAATTGAAGCTCCCGAATTAAGATCTAGAACAGTAACAAAACTTTGCACCTCAACAATTTGACAACAAATTTCAATGAAACAACAAAATTTAACCAACAATTACTCAGATTCAATAGCTATGGTCAACCACTTATTACAAGATCCTGGTGAAATGTTCAATCAATGGGAGAGAATACAACAGAAATAACTAATGAATTAAATCTGAATGCAGTAGTTTTTAAATGATAATTTGAACATAAGAAGAGACGAAGGAAGAAGAAATGAAAGGGAGTTTACCCGAAAGTATAGCAGTTGTATAACCTGCAACGGCAATTGCAACAAAGGACGACCGGATAAACGTGCCCTAATTCTCAAACTCTGATAGTGCTAGTAGAAATAGAAATTCATGAAAACTAGAGACTCGGAGATTTCAAAATTTGGGGGAAATTGGGCTGCCGGTGTATGAGTGGCGTCTAGGCGGGACTATTCAAAAAAAATTACTCCGAACACAATTATCACACCTACCACATTTTGTAACCATCTTTCGTAACTTTATGTATTTCCTTTCTTTCTTTCTTTCTTTCTTTTTTGGCAATGCTAAGGACATAAAAGAAGTTTTCAAAATGATTACACAAAATGAGGTGGTAATATTTTATTGGCTGCATCGGTTGTGGACCCGGCACACTCTAATTAAAAGCACCAATAAAAATCATGACACCTCATTTTGTAAGCGAAATTTTGTGAATTTTTTTGTGACTCTATATTTACCCATTATTTTTAAACTACACGCTCGTTGGCTGAGGGCCAGAGGTATAAGAAAGAGCAACGCTAATGGTCACAAAATCTTGCGCACAAAATGAGTTGACGATATCTTATTGGTTGCATTGATAGTGGAATCACGACACTCTAATTAAACACACCAATAAAATTATTACACTTAAAATCTTGTGACCAAACTTTTATGACTTTTTTGTACCCTTAATATTATTAATATTATTGTTTTTTTTTAGTACAACCCTAATATTATTCATAAAAATAAAATATGGTGGGTCTTCTCTTGAGATAATTAATGGGTGAACTATAGAAATCCCCTTGTGGTTTGATGCTCGTGCGGATAAACCCCTTTGGTTAGGGTATCACCAATGGTTTGGTACCTACCAAAGGAGTTGACATCTCCAATGAATAAAGTGGAGGTACCATTTTTTGAGAAATGGTTAAGCAAGGTATCAAATTTGATACCTTGCTTAACTCTTTTGTTGTGGGGTGCACGCGCTCAATATGGGAGAATGGGATGAAAAATTATCTCGCATTTTGTACTTTCGTATTTCTTTATTTTCATTTAGCCATTTAAAGCATGACACATGTCAAAGTTGTATTTTTTTTATACTCTATTTAGATTTAGTTATTATTCTTATTTTATTTAAAAAAATATATTTTAAATATAAAAATTTTAACAAAATAAATAAATGATTATCAAATTATTACTCAAAATTATTCATATTTATAAATATTAATTCTTGTTTAAATTGCGTTATTATTTACACTATTTATATTTATTACAAAATAATATTTTAAGTTTAAAAAAATAAAAATAAATTATTAAATTATCAATTTGATACCTACAATTTGAGATGCTAATACCTTTTTGTGCATATTAAATAATGATTTTATTTTAAAACTTCTATACTTTTTCTATACTTTTCTTGATTTTTTATTCACATCAAATAATTATTTAATTATTATTTATAAATATTCATATTTAATTATTATAAATATTCATTTGTTAAAATATTTTAAATTAAAATAAAATTAATAATATATAAATTAAAATTTAATTTTGATACGCACTATTGGAGATGCTAGTACCTTTACATAAATATTAAATTTTGATTTTGATACCTACCATTGGAAATTAAAATTTGGTACACTATGAATAGTGCTTCAAATGTATCAAATTTTGATTATGATGCATTTCCTTAACTTCCCCCATTGGAGATTCCCTTGCATTGTTAATTGTTAAAGCACTTAACGAGGGCATTCGACCCCCTTAATTTGGAGAGCATCCAATTTACCACCTTAATGTGATTGAAATTGACTTTTTGCTAGTAAAAATTATGATTTATGTATTTCAACCCCACTTCTATAAAGATAAAGTTTGTGTTGGTATTGACTCTTGAAACAAACAGACCGCGGGAAATAATGGCAATATCCAGCAAGCAAAAGAGGACGATAAAACCAAAGCAAAACACAAAAATTGTTTATCCAGTTCGTCAATTTGATTGACTACGTCTGAGAGCACTGCCAAGACAGGATCTTGCACTAGAATATGTTAATATGATGTTACAACAAGTTTGAGGCCAGAACTTTACTCATATACTAACCCTAGAAAAAAGAAGAATCCCGAAATCAGCAGTTTTGGCCCAGCCCAGGTGGTGTACGGCCGCGTGCCTAACCTGTCACGACTGTGCAGAGAAATTCCAGAAGCAACAGATTTTCAACCCCTAGTGCACGGCCGAGGCATATGCCTTGAACGTGTTGCTTCCCCCCCCCCCCCCCATTTTACCTTTTTTTCTCATTTTTTTCCCGCTAGTTCCCGGTTGTACCCTATTTTAACAAATCTCACACCTAGAGATCAACCGCATATAAGCCCCATAATTGTTCATGGTGGCTCGTTGATCACCTTGATCCTGACAGTGTCTTCCTCCTCCTCTAATTTCCAAGCTATGTTGAAGTTACGTGTAGCCTCAACTTTTCAAGGTTCACATGTTGGGTTTTGCACAATCATGCGCAGCGGAGTAAACCCAAAAGCCTAGATCCATTCAAGATGATTAAATTAATACGAAGGTGAAATAAAAATACTAACCGTGATGGAGTTTAAAATTTTCGGATCTTGAAACTTCGTTCTTCAAGATTTGATCTTCTCCAAACTTTTCTTCAAGTCTTGATCCGCAGGAACACGAACTAGAAGATGATTAAGCAATCACCCTATATGGGTATCCACACGCGAGCGAATATCAAGAACTCATTCTTGATCTAGACTGCTAGATCCAAAATAGGTTATATGAAATTAGGGTTCTTGATCTTTGATTCTCAATCTTTGATCAAGAATATTGTTTCTCCAAACAACTAGGTTTCATATGCTTAATGGCTGGTGAAAAGATGCTTATATAGGTCATAGTCCTTAACCCTTAAGGACCTAGGAAACCTAAATCCCGTCACCCAATTAAGCAGCAATTTTTTGGCCCAGACAGCATTGGCACGGTCGTGCCCTAAAACTGGCACGGTCGTGCCAATTGGTCCGCCAGTGCCTTCCTTTGGTCGATTAATGGCACGGTCGTGCTTTATAATCGACACGGTCGTGCTTTATAAGTGGAATGGTCGTGCCATACCAAAATTCTGCCTTTTCCCCTTGTAACAATTCGTTCCATTGTGTGTGACCCCATAGGATTATATCAAGTTGGCAATGAGTCCAAACACATTTTGTTCTCATAAATCATGAGCGGACCCTAGCAGGCCATCACGATTACCTAAATGATATAACTTTATCAAAGTTCGTTTATCCTTTATAGAACATATCACAATCCTTTTGTCCACGATGTCATTGAGCGTAAGCCATGATCAATGGTCAACTTACAATGCTCAATACTTTTCTCGATTCCAAATAGTTTGATAATACAAATGACATTGATCATATCAATTCATTTGAGCACGGCCATGCATATCATCAACACTATTCACCGAGGGGTCCAAGCTTGACATCTCTCATGTAGAGGGACAAATTCCATCTTGACTTATTATACTTCCCTACATAGCTTTAATCATGCCGATCATATCCTTTATAATTACTTGGTTAAGAGTAACGTTTGAATATGTCAAACATGATCTCCACTATGTGGAAGGTCATAATAATTTCAGGTCTAAGGATTCCAATGATATAACTATTTAGAGGTTTAATTATGACATTATGACCATGACAAAAACCTCACAGTTGGGTCATGTCCAGTATGTGTTCCCCAATATATACACATAAGTTTAACTTGTATCCAGTATACATGATCATCATATGATCATCGAATTAAACTTATACTAGTTCTTCATAAGTACTAGGGACGGAGATTATTATAACAAAACATGTAACAATCAATAATAATCCAAAACATCTCTTTATATAAATGAAAAGTGATAACAAACATTATCAAACAGTGTGCCAAATAACATGCCTAGGGCATATACACCAACATCACAACCTTGGGCAGCATATCAATCCGGTTCTCCGATCCTTGAATCCTCTTCTCCAAGAGATACTTGATGTAGTGAAACCTCAGCTCGATGTCCTTCGTTTTAGAATGAAACGTTGGATTTCTTTGCTAGATGAATTGTACTCTTACCGTTACTGTTGAGCATATTATTACTTCGCGCTTTCCCAAGTTCACCAAAGAAGTTCTGCAACTATACCATCTATTTGCTTTCCTATGTCACTACGACATATTCTGGTTCTTTAGTGGGCTAAGTAACGATCTTTTGCACTTCAGAAGCCCAGTAGATAGCCGTACCACCCAATGTAAACACATACCATGTGGTACTTCTGCTCATGTCAAGATCACTTAATGCCAAATCCACACTAACATAACCCGCTAACATAACATCATTGCTTGTAAAATATAAGGCCTTCTCACCAATACATTTTAAGCATTATAAGATCCACTTCACCACTTTCCAATGTTGCTCTCCTAGATTGCCCATATACTGGCTGACTACTCCCACCGCATGTGCAATGTCTGGCCTTGTACATACCATTGCATACACTAGACTCCCCACTGTCGATTCATATGGAGTCTTACCCATCTTGTCAAGCTTCTTGTTTCTCTTAGGTGAGTCCTTGTCTGATAGCTTAAAATGGCTACCCAACGATATATTGTCGGCTTTGCCTCTTCAATGCAAAATCTATCCATTACTTTCTCGACGTACTCTCTATGTGAAAGAACCAAATTTTCTGCCTCCCTATCCCGGTCAATCCGCATGCCCAAGATTTTCATAGCTTTCCCCAAATCCTTCATCTCAAACTGCTCTAACAACTGCGTCTTCAATCTGTTTACCTCTTTATCACAAAATCCCGCTATTAACATGTCATCCACATATAACAACAACATTATATACCCGTTGTCAGACCTATTGAAGTAGCACAATGATCCGCCTCACACCTAACAAATTTAAGGTAATGCATGAATCCATCAGACTTCCTGTACCACTGCCTAGGAGTTTGTTTAAGGCCGTGCAAGCTCTTAGTCAACCTGCAAACTTTCTCTTCATTACCCTCGGACAAGTATCCCTATAGTTGTACCAGTTAAATCTCCTCCTTCAAATCCCCATGAAGATAAGTCGTCTTTACATCCATTTGTTACAGCTGTAAATTATCAGCCACTACTAGTCCCAAAACCATTTTGATAGTAGTCATCTTCATAACATTAGTGAAGACATCGGTATAGTCAATACTATATTTCTGCTGAAACCCCTTTACAACCAACCTTGCCTCGTAACGTTTGGTGTCGTTTGCTTCCTCCTTTATCCTGTAAACCCACTTGTTATGCAATGTCTTCTTCCCCTTAGGTAATTTAGTCAATTCCCATGTTTTGTTGGACCTTAATGAGTCTATCTTATCATCCATCGCACCTTTTCACCTGTCAACAAGTTCACCACAAGCGTAATACTCTGGTCCACCACCATCAGTAAACAACAAATAGTAATTTGAAGAAGTATACTTAATTTAATTAAAATATCTTTTAAAATTTATTAAAATAATCAAAAGAAAATTAAGATTAGTCTGAGAGTACTTTTTTTGAAAGTTGGTATCACTTAAAGAAATTGTCATCATATGACAATCCTCCAATGAGTCTATTACAAATCTATTTCCCTATTTATTAGAATTTCCTATATAAAGTTTATTAGAAAACACAATACTATACAGATCTATTTATATGTGTTGAACTTAAAACCTACACAATAACACACACTAAGATAATATTGAACCAAGAGACCATAGGTGTTTAGGAGTAATAGATTATTGGGAAACCCATTAGCCTTCACCACAAACCGAAAATCGTTAAAAACTTTGATTTTGTTAGAAAACTAACTGAAAATTGTTAAAAAACTGTCTGAAATTCTGGAAATAGAATAAAAATACTGTTTTTTAGAAAACTAACTAGAAATCATTAGGAAACTGACTGGAAATCGAATGAGAGCATAAGACATAGGATATTAGCGAGCATAGAGAAGTAAGGTGGAAATAAAATGGTAGGAGGGAGTTGATATTTATAGGTAGAAATTTGTCAAAAAATACTCCCTCCGTCCAAGCACAAGTAGGACTAGAGGAATGGACACAGTAATTAAGAAAGAATAGTGAATGTGTGGTAGAAACTGAAGAGAGAGAGTGAGTGGGGTAAAAAGTAATGTTGTTGAATAAAATGAGTGGTGGCAATTGAAGAGAGAGAATGAGTGAGGTTAAATAGTGGGGTTGGTTGAATATAAATATATATTACAACATTTCCATTTTAGGCAGTCTCAATTATTATGGGACGACCTAAAAGGAAAAGAAGTCCTACTTGTGCTGGGAGGGAGGGAGTTTTTTTTTTTTTTTTTTTTTTTTTTTTTTGAATTTGGTCAAAATTTTAACGGATATTAACGGCTACATTGAAAACTAGCCGTTAGAAATATGACTGGGAAAAACTAGCCATCAGGCAGTTAACCGACGGTTTGGCCAGTGGCGGAGCTACATGAGGGCCAAAGGGGGCAATTGCCCCCATTGATTTCAAAAAAATAAAAATTTATTAGTGCAAAATTTATAAATTTTTGGGGGTTTAGTGCAATTTGTTGAAATTTGCCCCCTTTGAAATAAAAGTAATAATACACTAGATTTTTTTTTTTACCCCCATTAACTAAAATACTGTTGAAATTTTTATGTTGTGTAATCTTTGCCCCTATCGACGAAAATTTCTGGCTCCACCACTGGCTTTGGCTTCTCGGTTTTAACCACCAGTATTTTGAAAAAAGCTGAACCGGAACCGGACCCGAACCGTTAACCGACGGTTCACGGTTAGACCGGTTAACGGTTTCAGGGTTTGACGGTTTTGACCCGTTAAAAACCGCTGGTTAATCTAGTTCAGGTTGATTTTTGGTCACATCTAGGGTCGATATCAAAACTAAAGCATACTCCGTATGCCTTACATAAATTGTTCGAGAAACGATGGAGGTATTTGGTATTAAAAAATGCTCAATAGTATAATTGTTAAGAATAAAATTGTTTCAACATTTTACATTGATTTACATTGGATTTACGAAGATTTTGAACGATTATCAATATTGATCATCGTAGAATGAAAATGTCAAGCTAAATAAAACAAGTACTTATTTTATAATATTACATAAATTCAATATGATGGACTTTTTGATGACATTCATTATATTTTTTTATTTTTTTTTCTACAAAAAAAGGCTCGCCCCGTCTCAAAATGAACGTCCAAACAAAACAAATTTACTTTTTTTATTAAGATTAAATTTTAAAATATTTTGGACATTTATTTTGAGATGAAGGAAGTATTAAAATTCACAATATAACGCTTTCACTTTAACACTTTCAAATTTTATTACGTTTCATTACATAATCCTTAGTTTCTTGGGGCAACTACCATTTAGTCCCTCATCCAAATGAAAATTACCACCTAGGACAAGGGATTTTCAATATTACCACCTAGTTCAAGGGTTATTAAAAGGACACTCATGCCCTTAATAAATAATGAAAAATTACATTAATGCCACTCCCTCCATCATTTCACTTTTTCTCTCCAACCACCATGACCACCTTTGACCACCCACCCCAATCACCGCCGGCGACCATTTCCCGGCGACTTCCTCCGACGACCATTTTCCGTCACCCCACCTCTGGTGAGTATTTTTTTGGTGCCATAATCCGGCGACCATTTTCCAGCGACCACCTCCGGCGACCATTTTCCAGCGACCACCTCCGGCGACCATTTTCCAGCGACCACCTCCGTCGACCATTCTCCAGCGCCCTTTTCCGGCGACCACCTCCAACGACCATTTCCCGTCGCCCACCTCCGTTAAGTATTTTTTTGGTGCCATAATCCGGCGACCACCTCCGTCGACCTTTCCGGCCACCATTTTCCAGCGACCACATACGTCGACTATTTTTTTTGGCTACCACCATCTCCGGTGATCAAATAACTGAGAACTTATCAGTAAGTTCTCAGTTGTCATATAAACAACTCCAGCGACCAAACAACTGTGAAATAATCAGTAAGTTCATAGTTGTCAACAAAACTACTAAGAACACGATCGAATCCGGCGACCAAACAACTGTGAACTATTCAGTAAGTTCACAGTTGTTCAAGAACAAGTTCACAGTTGTTCCAAAACAAGTTCACAGTTATTCCAAGAACAAATTCACATTTTTCATTTTTTTTTCAAGAACAAATTCACAGTTGTTCCAGAATAAGTTCACAGTTGTTTCAAAACAAGTTTACAGTTATTCCAAGAATAAATTCACATTTTTCAAAAAAAAAAAATACAATTTTTTTCAAGAATAAGTTCACAGTTGTTCCAGAATAAGTTTACAGTTATTCCAAGAACAAATTCACATTTTTTTTTAAAAAAATAAAAAAACTATTTTTTTCAAGAACAAGTTCACAATTGTAAGTTCGCAATTGAAATATCGTAATTGTAAGTTCACAATTGTAAGTTCGCAGTTGTTCCTTGAACAAGTTCATAGTTGGTCCAAAACACAAGTTTACAATTATTCCAAAAACAAGTTCCTAAGAACAATTCACATTTTTTCGAAAAAAATACAGTTTTTTAAAGAACAAGTCCACAGTTATTTGAAAATCAAGTTCACAACTGTTCCCAAAACAAGTTCACATTTTGTTCAAAGATCAAGTTCTCAGTTATTCCTAGAACAAGTTCACAGTTGATCCAAGAACAAGTTTACAATTGTTATAATATACAACTGAAAAATTCACAGTTGTTATAATATACAACCGATTCCCTGATTGCTCGCACTTGTTCCAACAATAACTGTGAATTCAGCAAACCAAATCAATCCATCAACAACAAAATCTCATTTACATTAAAAACCAACACCAAAAACAATTGACAAACTTTCTGATTTACCTATCCATTAGAACACATAAACAAAAACAAAAAGTGCTAGTGCACAACCTTTTTACCAATATAATCTCCCAAATCAACTCCCGATTCCAACATGTACCATATCTCTGATTCAGATTTCTAGTTCCCAGAAAATACGTAACAAATTTTAGTCTATGATAGATCAATCTCTTATTTAACAAAAAGCCCCATTAGAGTCGCTGCTGATTTGTTCAATGGGATCGAAAGGGCCAATGCCAATGAATTTGGATTTCCCGATTAGGATACACATGACTTGAATTCACCAGAGCATCGACAGAACAAAGAAACAAATCGGAAAAGAAGATGAAGAAGAGAGATAGTGAGTGAAGAACGAGGTTGCCAACCGTGCCGGTTGCCGAACTCGCTACTGCTCGATCTTGCCTTTTCCTTTTGCGTTACCGGAGAAGAGTCGCCGGCAAGGGAGAAGGTGGTAGGAGTCGGAGTTTGATGAAATAAGAGTCAGATCCGGCCAGAGAGGCAAGATCTATGACTGGTCGGAGGTGGTGAAGGGGTGAACGGAGGGCGGTCGGCGGTCGGGAGGAGTGGTGGACGGAGATATGGGGAGAAGAAAGAGAGAATGATGATGGGCGGAGTAGAGAGAAGGTCGCCGGAGTTAGGGAGGGAAACAAACGTCGGAGTTGGGGGAAGTGAGATGGTCGCCGGAGGGGGTGCTATAGAGAGAAAGTAGAGAGAGGGAGAGAAAGTATGTACTGGCGTATGAGAGGAGAGGGGAGGGGAGGGGTTGCTTTAATTGTAAATAAGGGGTAGTTTTGGGATTCTATAATTTTAATGGACTAGCTGGTAAATAAAGATATTAGCTTGGACTAGATGGTAAATGAAAATATGACCTTAGATTAGATGGTAATTTTAGTTAGGATGAGGGATTAGGTGGTAATTTTCCCTAGTTTCTTTTAAACATTTAGATTAGTTTGAAATTTTTTAAAGTTCAGGAGGATAAAAACACACACATACTATATATATATATATATATATATATATTTATTGCTTTGAAGCATTTTTTTTCTCTAAAGTTTAAAGTTTAAGGGGTCAATATAGTAATAGTACTATTTTCCAGTGTTCTAAAAGACCCGTTTAGGCCGCATAAGCGCGTTCATGAAATGCCTAGAACCCTCCTAATAAGATATTATAGTTATTTTTGAATTATCGGCCCCGCTTGAATCCCGCTAATCCCTAGGCGCCCCTGCGGCGACCAACGTTTTTTTTAGAACCTTGCTATTTCCTAAATGTTCAGGGGTCAAGTCAATCCCCTTGCCCCCACTCACATAGCTCCGTCCTTGAATTTAGGGCACGCTTAAAATCCCTCCTCCCCTCTTCTTGCTCTGTCACCATTGAAGCCACTCCTCCTCAGGTTAGCCAACTTAGTATTATGAGCAATTCAACTTACTGTTCCAGAATTTGAATTATGTTTCTTAATATTGATGATTTTTTTTTTTTTTTTTTTTGTATAAATTTGATTCTGCTCACAGATATTAACCCGGTATTTTATGCGGGAGGGATTTCAGTTTGGTGTTGGAATTTCAGCTCAGTAATTGATCAATATGGTACTTCTCTCTCTCTCTCTCTCTCTCCCTCTCACACACACACACACACACACACACACACACACACACTCACTCACTCAGAAAGCACTTGCATATACTATGTTGAGTTTGGAGGTATGAAATTCAAAGGGTATGTACGTATGGTAATAAGAGTAATGCTAGGGTTACACCAATATGAGCACCCAGTTCTAGCTACTTAGTGAGGAGTTTGTGTCTTTTAATGTTAACCGCCCCTTACTCGGCGGATTCATGAAATTAGATACTAACTCTGTCCTTAAATGAATGTCCAAATTTCATTTTAAGGGACATAACTTTTTGTACAATTTGGTGGCAAAATTTATATATAATCTTGTATTCCTTTTTACAAACATTTAGTTTTTGCAAGTATAAAGAGACAGGTGATTTTTTTTTTCGGAAAAAACATTTGTTATGATAAAAAAGGACATTCATTTTGGGACAAAAATTTCCTGAAAATGGACACTCATTTAGGGGCAGAGGTAGTAATTGTTATCGTTAATGTCATAATGTATTCATGTAGTTGGGTATCCGATTTGAATATTTGTTGCAGTATTCAGGATTAAAGGTGATCTTTAGAAAAGGTAGCAATTTGGGAGATAGAACAAAAATTGGAAAAAGGAAAATGGTGTGTATGCTTGTTGGTGGAGTTTAGTACTAGCATAAAAAAAAGAACTGTTGGTTGCCCTTATGGGGAGAGTTAGAGGGGATAATGTTCTGATTACCCTTAACCATAAATGACGTGCTCGAAGGCTTCAACACGTTATTTATCAAATGGTACCTACTACTCTCTCTGTCCCTAAATGAATGTCCAAATTTCATTTTTAAGGGACATCTGAAAATCTCTACGTTTCATGCAATTTAGTGACAAGAATTCATATAGAATCACGCAATTCTCTTTCCAAACATTTAGTTTTGCAATTAGAAAGAGGCTAGTGAAAAAAATTGGTCAAAAATCAATTAGGAACTAAGTTATTTCAAAAAAAAAAAAATTACATTCATTTTGGGACAAAAGTTTCTTTAAAATGGACATTCTAGCCTTCTAGGACAAAGGGGGGGGGGGTACATTTTTTTCCTCATGAGCATGCACATTACCACCGTCATGTGACCTTTGTTGAAACCATTGAACTGACTTCTTTGTGACAGCCTCCATCTTCTCGGTCACACCAATTCGCAGACATAAATGCTGAACACTCTTGTTATCAAAATTCCTGTGCTCATGAGGCTTTTGAGGCATGTTTTGACTTTGAGACCTAAGCATGGTATTTTAACATGAATGAACTGCTGCGATGGCTGCCTATTTGGAAATTGATAGTGTAACAGCGAACCTGAAACTAGCATTACATATATTCGGTTGTTCTTCATAACTATCTCATATGATGTTTTTATCCTAACTTCAGTCAGGCAGGAAGGAAACAGTTCTGGATTTAGCAAAGTTTGTTGACAAGGGTGTACAAGTCAAGCTCACTGGTGGAAGACAAGGTTAGTAACTGCTTGATACTTGTCTTCTGCACAGAAATGTCATAGTTAGTGTGTAGATTGTTTGGGCAATACTATGCAACTTTGACTCTATCGTATATTGGAGGGGGGGGGGTGTTTGGAGTATAATGTTGGTTTGATCTGAATATGTGGAGAGTTTCAATTCAAGTCACCCAAATGTTGGGAGTAAGAGAGTTGAAATTTGCAGGGTGTTTTTTTTTTTTTTTTTTTTTTTTTTTTTTTTTAAGGTGGAGTATGGAGCGATAGGTGTGGATGGGGAAGATTAAAGATTTCACTTCTTATTCTTATTCTTTTTTTGTCTTTCATTTCAATTTTAGTGAATTGACATTTATTTATGTACGACCTCATGTGGTACACGTGATGTTTACTTAAATAGAAATTATCAACTTGGCTTGCATGTCAGCTCAAATATAAAAGAAAAGATTAGTACAGTTGAGATATCTGGCTATAGAAGTAAGCATTTTTTTTTGGAAGAATGGTTGGAGAAAAAGAAAAATGTAATGGTAAAAGTGAAAGTGAACCCAAGATACAATGGATAAAAATGAAATTGGGCCAAATATACTGAATATTGTATTTCAAACTTTGATTGTTTTGTTTTTTATTTTTCTCGTGCATTATCTGTGTTCTTGATACTCGTAGAGTTGATATTTGATTTATGAAGTTTGCGGGCAAGTTTTTCCCTGCCCTAGTTGCTGAATACTTCTTCCCAAGATTCTTTTTTTGACTTTATAATGTCAAAGTCAAAGGGGGAAGATTTGATGTGGATTTACTTGTTTTATCTGTTGCAACTAAGTGAAATTTATATTAACAATCGATGGGGCACGGTCCAGTTTACGCTGAAAACTCAAAATGCCACTATGTGTTTCTGATGAAGGGAGAACAAATTGTACAGTATCCACCTCTAGGTGAGACATCAATCCCTACTGTATTTGTTTATCATCCTTTCGTTCACAAACATCCTTGTCATGATTCAGCTTCAGAAATCTGAACTGAACGCAAAAGATGAGCATGCTCGAATGTTGAGTAGCATAGCTGTCTGGCTATGATCTACAGCCTTCTGATTGTATATTTTCCCACCAACAGACTGACAGGTCCATCCTTTATTTGCACTTGAGTTAATTGAAGCATACATAATAATAATCGTGATGAGTTGATCAAAGATTAAGCTGTAGTTATTTTTGTACCACTACAAGATTATGTTGCTTTCGCTTGTGCTATTGTTGCTTTCCTGTATGCTATCTGTTTGACTGGATCCTTGCAATACATGTGCGCTTCTGTTTCTATGACGTTCTAGTACTCTGTCGGCTCTGCCTTAACATGGAATTGGTTTTTTACTAGTCTAATAAAAAAAAAAAGGGCAGCCCGGTGCACAAGGCATCCCCGCATAGCGAGGGTCCGGGGAAGGGCCCCCACCACAAGGGTGAAATGTAGGCAAACCTTACCTTGCATTGCAAGAGGCTGCTTCCAGGACTTGAACCCGTGACCTCCAGGTCACACGGCAACACCTTAACCGGTGTACCAAGGCTCCCCTTCGGTTTTTACTAGTCTAATCTTCTCTTAAATTTATGATTTGTAAGTTGTGATCTTCTATATTGGTGTATATCTTAAATTTATGATTTGTAAGTTGTGATCTTCTATATTGGTGTATATCTTATGCAATCTTCCTTTTTCTATCTTTAAATAAAATTTTATTATTTCTTTCAAAAGGAAAAGAAAAAGAGATGAAGTGTTGTCTTTCTGGCTTTGACTTTTGTGTTTGTGAGAATGATAATTTCTCTTTCAGTGACGGGGACACTAAAAGGATACGATCAATTACTGAATCTTGTACTGGACGAAGCTGTAGAGTTTCTTAGAGGTAACAAGCTCAGGTTTTACCATCTGTTTGTGTTTTATCGCATGTCTATCTTTTTCAGTGCTTCCTACTTGATCTTCTCGGTTTGGATTGCTCCTGCAAGTTGATGGTGCCTACGTAGTTTTTTTTTTTTTTTTTTTCGGCATTCTGCATTTCATGATACCTAATTTGATTTGGTTTGCAAAAAACTGGCAATCAGTATATAAAATGTAGAACAAGTTTTGTTAGAGTAGTGTTTATCTGTTTTCTTTCTTATTTTCTTAATCTGTGAGTCGGATGGTGCATCAGCCAGTTTTCCATCTTTGTATAAGCTTTGCTGAACTCCCTGTCTGCGAAAGTGCCTCATCCTTGGCATGTGTCTTTGTGGAACTGTTTTTCCTATTTGCACCTAGTTTCAGATTCCCCCTCTTGTAATCAGTAGGTTATTTCCTACAATGTTTGCCATGTATATATATATATATATTTTTTTTTCTCATTAAATTTATTTTGTTGCGGCATCAATGTAGAATAATTTCGGTTTATCATTTTTGTGCCGCAGATGCTGATGATCCACTGAAGACAACTGACCAGACCCGGCGTCTCGGCTTGATAGTACGCATTCTTACTCTTGACGCATTTAACGATGTTCCTCTAAACTAGGTCATATTGGATTTAGTTTATTGATTTTTTATGATCGTTCATTAATCAACGATGACATCATTTTGATTTCCCAAATAATCTCTGTAGTGCTACTGCTTCCTGCTATTGTGGACATTCTGAAATATATAATGGTTACACTCCTAATTTGTATTAATGGGATACCAGTAAAAAATCCATAATCACCCTGTTGAATTATCGGAAATAGAGAGGACGGCCATGACTCTCTTTTTTGAAGAACATTCTTTATTATCTACATGCTAGAAGAGCATGAATTGCTGTAGCAAGAGGTTGGCCATGTGCATCTATCATGACTCTGGAGTCTTTGTAGAAAGTGGACCTCTTACCTTTTCCCACTTTTACCTTCTAAAACTTTTCACCTCTTTTATTATATTTACTCCCTCCGTCCCATATTAAGCGGCACAAATTTTCTTTTTGGGTGTCTCATTGATTAGTCACATTATCCAAAATGGAATTTTCCTAATACTTCTTTATTCAATGGGAGTATGGGACTCACTTGTCACACTCTCAATAACTATCCACTTACTATTCTCTACCCCACTTTGTTTGTGCTACCTCACTTTTCATACTCACAACACCTACTTTATTACCAATATCTTTGAATATACGTACTCTTTCCTTAATTCCCATGCACTTTCAATATTGCGCCCCTTATTATAGGACGGAGGAGTGGCGGAGCCAGAAATATTTTTAGACGGGGGCAAAAATATTTTGCATATGAAATATTATATTGTAATACAACAATAACAACAACAACAAAGCCTTAGTCCCAAAATAATTTGGGGTCGGCTAACATGAATCCTCATATGTCATCGTGATAAAAGGAAGAGAGAGAGAGAGAGAGAGAGAGAGAGAGAGAGAGAGAGAGAGAGAGAGAGAGAAAGAGAGGAAAAATATGGAGAAAATAAAATAAAATAAATAAATAAATAATAATAATAAAAAGTACGATCAACCCCCATCATTCACATGAGTTTTCGCCCTCCACTCCGGCCTCTTCAACGCCACATCTTCATCCACTCCGAGTAAACTCATATCATTTTCAATCACCTTAATCCAAGTTTGCTTGGGTCTTCCCCTACCCCTCGCCATTTTATCACTTCTCCACTCTTCAGGCCTCCTAACCGGTGCATCACTCGGTCTCCGTCTCACATGACCAAACCACCTTAGACGATGCTCCCTCATTTTATCCTCAATGGGCGCAACTCCTACTTTACCCCTGATCACCTCATTTCTCAATCGATCCTTTCTTATATTGTAATACTTAAACTAATTTGAAGGGGGGCAAAATTTTGATATAGTGTTATTTTTTATTGATACAAAGGGGGGCAAAATGACAATTTTAAAGGCAAAAGACAATATTTATAAAAATTTCCAGTGCTAGATATTTACATTTTGAAATATCAATGGGGGCAATTGCCCCTTAGCCTTAGGCCTAGCTACGCCTTTAGGACAGAGGGAGTATATACATATATATATATATATATATATATATATATATTTGATCATAGACTAGATGAGCGAGTCTTGCGAAAAAACAAGTATTTCGATAACACTTTGGAGAAATTGGTCTTTGTAAACGTGGGGTTTTGAAATTCCTTGTTTGACTTAAAACAGCCAGTTAAGGTGTAAGTTGTGTAAGCCGTGGGTTTTAACTTGTAAAATATGGGGGTGGGGGGATAGTTGTCAAAGGTGTCCGCCCGCCTCGCCATTTTGGCGCCTTGCGGGGTCGGCCGCCTTTGTGATTTATGGCTGTCGATTTTGTTGCCTTTTTTTTTTTTTTAGTTGCAAACCTTGTCGGTTTAGAAAAAGGAAACCATGTCGGTTTAGGAAGGAGTCTGACTTGTTATAAAAAGATCGTGTGCCCTACTTCTTCGACGATAAAGAGCGACAAGCGACTTACCGTGATAAACTGCGCTAAAACCCAAATTGCGACTTGCGACCCATTGTGACGGCGACGTCGACGGCGGAGACCCATTAACGCAATCGACTCTTGAAATTCGTATGGTCTCTCTGTTCTCGTCTTTTCTTTTTTTGAAAGCCGTTTCTCAGCCTCGTCTTATTTTATTGTGTTGGAACCCAAATTGCAGATTTTTTTCTTTAGGCCAAAATATGTTTAGCCCCCTTAAGTTTACACCAAATCCCACTTTGCCACCTCGAACGAAATTTGTCCCAGATTGGTACCCAATGTTAAAATTATCCCACTTTGCCACCCAGATCTTAACGATTGTTAGAAATTTAACAGAATATGTAACAAATGGACAGTTTGTAATGATTATTACTTTTTAAGGGTCAAAATGCAAAGTTTTAAATATAAAGTACTAAAAATTTATTTATTTTTTTCAAATAATTAACATTATCTTAAATTTGCTATAATTAATATTTCTTGAAAATAATGCTAATTTTTAAGCAAAAATATTTTTTAAAAAATAATATATATTTTTTTAAATAAAAAGTTGACAATTTCAGATGTCCCTTAAAAAAAAATTGGACACTCATTTAGGGACATATGTAGTACTATTTTTTTGGTTGCAAAGATTCATATATAATCTTGTATTCTCTTTCCAAACATTTAGCTTTGCACGTATAAAGAGACCGGTGATTTTTTTTTAAAAAAATATTTAGGGACAAAGTTATGGTAAAAAAAGACACTCATTTTGGGACGAAGATTTCTTGAAAATAGACAGTTATTTAGGGACAGAGGGATTATAATGTTTTATTTTTTTAAACATAAAATTCTTACAAATATTACGATTTAAAATTTTTATTTTATATTTTTGAAAAATATAAATAAAACATAACTATGTTTTTTAGAAAAAAAATCTTTATTTTTTAAATATTTTTATTTAAGAAAATAAAAAAAAACCGTACAAAATTTTTATTTTAAAAAAATATATATTATTTTTTTAAAAAAATATTTTTGCTTAAAAATTAGTATTATTTTCAAGAAATATTAATTATAGCAAATTTAAGATAATGTTAATTATTTGGAAAAAATAAATAAATTTTTAGTACTTTATACTTGAAACTTTGCATTTTGACCCTTAAAAAGTAATAATCATTACAAACTAGTCCATTCGTTACACATCCTGTTAAATTTCTAACAGTCGTTAAGATCTGGGTGGCAAAGTGGGAAAATTTTAACATTGGGTACCAATCTGGGACAAATTTCGTTCGAGGTGGCAAAGTGGGATTTGGTGTAAACTTAAGGGGGCTAAACATATTTTGGCCTTTTCTTTATTCTCTATTTCTCTCTCTTAATAAAATATTGTTTTCGTCTTTTAGTTAATGTAGTGCTTTGTCTTTTTCTAAAATTTGGTGCTCTTCTTTATTTCTAATTCAAGTCAACATCTCTTTTTTTATTTTGACTTTGTTTTTTAACTTTGACTTTGTTATTTCGAAGAAAGTTTTGAGTGCACCATTAAATTTATCTTTTGGGGATCTAAATTATGTTATGATACCATTATTTAATGTTTTATGTTTGTTCATAACACAATTTAATCTTTGTTTATATAATTTGCATGTACACTTCTATATTTTCTAATATTTATTATTTTTTTGCACTATTTTTCTGCCTTTCGCCCGCCTCCCGCCTTTCGCCTTTAACAACTAGGGGGGGAGGGGTCAAAGCCCTGAAAACCAATTTTTCGTATTGTTCAGGAAAAACTCGTTTTTTATAAGATTTTGGGAGACGAGCTATACTAAGTGATTTTTTTTTATTTTTTTTCAAATAATAGCTTTTTGGATTTTTATGTACCAAAGTAACACCCAAGTTGAATTATGTACCAAAGTAGCATCCTTTTGTGAAATCGGCATTGGCACTACCGTTTTCAGGATGAAAACGGCACCACCAATGCCCTTTTTAGGCTTGACAATTTTGACTAGATTTTGACTAAGCAAAATCGGGTTAATTAAGATGAGATTAAGCTAGCTGACATAAAGGTGAAGTCGGCACTGCTAATGCCGACTTCTCTTAGGGTTTTTAAAAAAATTCTGAAAACGGCATTGGCAATGCCGACTTCTCATATTATACCTGGTCCCGCTGTTATCGCACAGTCCGCCATGCGCCGGAAAAACTCCAGAAAAGCTCACGTCTCTCAGGGACCCCCGATGTCGACACAAGAGTACATAAGGAGAGCGATTGAAGAGCCGGTGGAGGATGAAGATTTCCAACGCAGACCTTGGCTATCTGCAATGGAGTATCTCACTGCAGAGGGTACGTATTATCCATTGAGCATGATCAAGAAGAAATGCCGTTTTCAGAATTTTTAACCCTAACTGAAAACGTCACTACCAATGACGTTTTCAGATTTTTTTTTAAAAAAAACCCTAAGAGAAGTCGGCATTGGCAGTGCCGACTTCACCTTTATGTCAGCGAGCTTAATCTCATCTTAATTAACCCGATTTTGCCGAGTCAAAATCTAGTAAAAAATATCAAGCCTAAAAACGGCATTGGTGGTGCCGTTTTCATCCTGAAAACGGTAGTGCCAATGCCGATTTCACAAAAGGATGCTACTTTGGTACATAATTCAACTTGGGTGTTACTTTGGTACATAAAAATCCAAAAAGCTATTATTTGAAAAAAAATCAAAATCATACTAAGTAGCACATACTATCAGAATTAAATCATTTAACATGCTTCTTGTGTTGTAGTAAATTCTTTTACGGGCATCAAAACATGGTTTATTGAATAGTAAATTAAAACATGGTTTATTGAATAATAAAAATAAATGATCTAAATTTTCTTGTAAGACGTACTTCCAAATTTTGTAAACCGTTGTTTGAACATACGAGTTACGGCTAGTTTGTTCAACATTATTAGGTGCTATTCCATTTCTGAATTGCTGGAAGTCTCTGAAATCCTCAGATGTTTGCTGTCTTCTTCCCTTAACGTCAAATCAAATGATCAATAATCCCTGCGTTGCGGAAAATTAGTCCTACTTTTTTTGTTGTTAACTTGAGTCAAATTTGAGCATTAATTTAGCTTAGGCTTCGTTTGTTTGGAGGGAAACATTTTCGTTAGATTGAAAACATGTTTATGTCATCTTCCGGAAAACATTTTGTTGAGGGTGACTCTCAATTCGGGATAAATCAGAATGGTCTTGCAATCGAAGATGGAAGACGGAGACAGCATAGGTGGGCGGCCGCACAAATGGATTTGGGCGACCGCACACATTGCCGTGTTGAAGCCCAGATTTGTTCCTGTTTGTTTGGGCGACCGCCCATGTTGTTTTGGGCGGCCGCACATGGTGTCGGGAATGGGTTTCCGAATTAAAAAAGGAAACAGATTTTGGACGGGATTTGGACTCCTATTCTTCTAGGGTTGGGTTTATATCTTGTGTATAAATATAAACAAGCCTCCAGACCTATTCTTGCGACCTTGAGTGACTTTGTATAGATCCTTGAGAGAGATTGATAGAAAAGCTAGGTTATTCACTATTGTGAGAGATTGTGAGATTGTGTGAAATGTTTTCACCTTGATTCTCCTTGTACTCTTCTTGATTATAGTGAATTGATTCTCCGTCGCCCGTGGACGTAGCCAAGTTGGTGAACCACGTAAAATCTCTTGTGTGCATCTATTTTTCAATTTTGTTCCGTTCTTGCTATTTTGTTATTTTGTGCTTTCATCTTTATCAATTAAGCAATTGTGTTTGGGACCTAAATCCTAACAATTGGTATCTAAAGCTCCGGTTTGTGGATCTTGTATTGCTTATTGGTAACGATGGCAGGGAAGTACGAAATTGAGAAATTCGATCGCAAGGTCAATTTCGGTTTATGGCAAGTGAAGATGCGAGCAATCTTGGTGGGTAAAAATTGTGTCAAGGCTTTGCTTGGGAAGGCAAGGAAACCGACAAGCTTGACGGATGAACAATTTGATGATATGGACAAGAAAGCTTTCTCTCTCTTACACTTGAGTCTCAAAGATGTGGTATTGAGGGAGGTTGTGAGTGAGAAGACTGCGACAGAGTTTTGGTTTAGGCTTGAGCAATTGTACATGACCAAGAGAATTAGTAACAGGTTGCTACTAATGAAGAAACCCGAGGAGTGCATACTCAAAACAGGTGAGTCATTGAAAAATCATCTTGATGAGTTTGATGGTTTGGTTACGGACTTGAAGAATGTCGATGTCTTGGTTGATGATGAGCAATTGGCGGTAAAATTGCTTGGTTCTCTACCTCCGGAATACATGCACTTTAGAGAGACAGTGTTGTATGGCAAGGATGAGATCTCTATGGAAGAGATCAAGAACGCTCTACTACAACGGGAAGTCATTGAGACGCACTTGACCTCAACAAGTGCTGAATCTCAAGGTGATGAGTTAGTAGCTAGAAGCGGCAGAAAGTCAAGGAAGGGTCAACCCGGTTCACGTGAATGGCAAAAGAGTGTGATATGTCACGGTTGCAAGGAGAAAGGGCACATCAGAAGGTTTTGTCCAAACCAAGAAGATACAACCGCGAAGACAAAGGGTGAAGCTGGAGTGGTGTTTGAAGACACTAGTGATGACAGTGACTGATGCACTTACTGCTTGTGATTCGGGTACCGAAATTCGTGATAGTTGGATTTTGGATTCGGGTTGTTCTTATCATATTAGTCCCAACCGGGCATAGTTTTGTTCATATAAGGCTGCTGGTGGAGTAGTCTTGTTGGGGAATAATACTGCATGCAAGGTTGTTGGTATTTGGGCTATTAAGGTTAAGATGTTTGATGGAGTATTGTTGAAATTGCAGAATGTCAGGTATGTTCCTGAACTGAAGAAGAACCTGATTTCTCTAGGCACTTTGGATAGCCTTGGGTATAGTTTATCCATTGCGAATGGTGAATTATCGGCAATTAAAGGTGACTTGGTGGCATTGAAGGGAAAGAAGGTGGGGACATTGTACAAGCTTTTTGGGTCTACGGTTGTTGGTGATGTGTCTATTGCAACGGAGTCAATGGTTGAGGCGGAGGTTACTCAATCATGGGACATGACATTGGGTCACATTGGCTTGAATGGAATGATAGAAAAGTCTTGGTATTTGTTGTCACAAGCATTGTTAGGTAAAGAATTTTGTGTGGAGGCGATTAGGATGACTGCTCACTTGGCTAATCATACTCTAAATTCTGGCATTGGGATGAAGGCTCTGTTGGAGATGTGGTCAGGATCTCTAGGAGAATACTCAAGATTGTATATTTGTGAGTGTCCCGTGTATGCTTGTGTGAACAAATTGGAACCAAGGGCCAAAGGATGTTCCTTTGTGGGTGATACTACTGAAGTGAAAGGATTCCGGTCATGGGATCCGGTGGCATCTAAGTTCCTGACATGTAGAGATGTTGCTCTACTTCTCCGTGGAAAAAATTGTCCTGCAGGACGGATACACAAACAGGTGGAGTTATTCGGAGATGGTAAAGAATTGGTGGAACTTGACTTAGATGTCAATGATGTGTCTGATGAAGCGACTCCAATTGAAGCTCCAGTTCAAGAGGAGGAGACCAACAAGCAGGTGGAGACTACCATTGTTTTTGGTAGAGTTCGATGTGGTTTGAAGGAGATGGTGGCTTATGCATTGTCTGCTGCGAAAACAGTAAGTATGCATAAGTTAATTTCTTCCAATGAAAATATATCGTGTGATAAATCTGCTATGTGGTCGGTCGTTGTTAAAGAAGAGATGGTATCTCTTATTGAAAGTCAAACATGGGAATTTGTTAGATCACCACCAAAGAAGGTGTTAGTCAGTCACAAGTGGATCTACAAGTTCAAAGAAGGTACTCCAAGGTTTGGGGTAGACTACAATGATAGTATTTCACCAGTTGTTAGACACTTATCTATTCACAACTTGTTGAGCATTGTGGCGATGAGAGATCTAGTGCTTGAGGTGGAGATCTACATGCGCCGGCCTGAAGGGTTTGTTGTCGAGGGTGAGGATTATGTTTGCCTGTTAGAGAGGTCCTTGTATGATTTGGAGCAGTCAACTCGACAGTGTTATAAAAGGTTCGACACTTTTATTGTTACCCATGGTTATGCTAGGAGTGGATATGATTGTTGTGTTTACTTGATGGTTTGTAGTGATGGCACATTGAGTTATCTTGTTTATGTCGATGGCATTCTTGTGGCTGCAATAGATATCAATGATGCTTACCAGGTGAAATGGTTATCTTCTTTAGATAGTCCCAAGTCTAAAGATGATGTGTCACGGGTTCCGTATTCAAATGCTTGTGTGTGCATTGTGTATGGCAAGAACAGTGATGGTTTTATTGGGTATGTTATGGCTATAACGAAGGTTGCCATGTTGACAAAGTTGATTGCTAAGTTCAAGAAGTTCTTGGACTTAGTTGGTGTTAGTAGTCATTGAGGCCCGTAGGGGCGGGGCGGCGGAGATAGAAATGTTCTCTTGATGTACTAGCTTTTGGGGAATTGATCGTCAAGGTGGAGAATTGTTGAGGGTGACTCTCAATTCGGGATAAATCAGAATGGTCTTGCAATCGAAGAAGGAAGACGGAGACAGCATAGGTGGGCGGCCGCACAAATGGATTTGGGCGACCGCACACATTGCCGTGTTGAAGCCCAGATTTGTTCCTGTTTGTTTGGGCGACCGCCCATGTTGTTTTGGGCGGCCGCACATGGTGTCGGGACTGGGTTTCCGAATTCAAAAAGGAAACAGATTTTGAACGGGATTTGGACTCCTATTCTTCTAGGGTTGGGTTTATATCTTGTGTATAAATATAAACAAGCCTCCAGACCTTTTCTTGTGACCTTGAGTGACTTTGTATTCCTTGAGAGAGATTGATAGAAAAGCTAGGTTATTCACTATTGTGAGAGATTGTGAGATTGTGTGAAAGGTTTTCACCTTGATTCTCCTTGTACTCTTCTTGATTATAGTGAATTGATTCTCCGTCGCCTGTGGATGTAGCCAAGTTGGTGAACCACGTAAAATCTCTTGTGTTCACCTATTTTTCAATTTTGTTCCGTTCTTGCTGTTTTGTTATTTTGTGCTTTCATCTTTATCAATCAAGCAATTGTGCTTGAGACTTAAAATCCTAACACATTTTCATATTCCGGAAATATTTTCTGAGAAATCATTTCTGGAAGTCATTTTACGCGAAACAAACGGAACTTTAGTTTAACTATCCTAATGAAGATCCAAAACTTGTTATTGATACTATTTAGTACAACGTTGTATCAATAACAAGTATAGATTTTCATTAGGATAGTTATAACAAACCTAAAATTATTGTTTCAAGGTGATTCAAGTTAACCAAAAAAATAAAATAAAAAATGGGACTAACTTTCGGGAATAAATGGAGTATATACTTTGATAGTATTTAACCACCTTGCATTTCTAAATACACGGTGATAGATAGCAAAAGGATTGCAAATGGAATAAATATGCATTTGTTAACAGCTTGCTGTTGTACTGCAGGTTTGTAGGGGCACTGCAGTAATGCTCGTCTCACCGACTGATGGTACAGAGGAGATTGCCAATCCTTTTAACCAACCCGACGGAGCTTAGTATTTTTAATTCCATTTTGCTCCTTTTGGACTGACTGGTATATTCCTTCTACAATCTCAGCTCATCCTTTCAACGGGAAAAAACATAATTCTCTCCAAAAACCTTCATGTATTAGGATTGAGTTTCTCTTAAACACTTGATACTTATATTTTGTCAACGTTAGATCATTGTGATACGACTATAGCCCAGGGTCTACGTGAAATTGGTACGGGACACTTTCAACCTCTATTTTGAAAGCATGCCAACAGGATTAAACTGTAACCAGATCTGCAGAGGAACTTTGGATATACATCTTGATAATGATTTGATTGTTATCATAATTTCCGTTTAATCGCACTTTTGTAGCTTAAAGCTGGCTCAAGTTATATCATAATTATCCGTTTCTTTTATGCATTTATAATATTTATGGACTTTTGAGTGGGCATTTGGCAAGCCAATTGGATCCGACGTTGTTTGTGCTTAGCCGACTTTTGAGTCGCCATGTGGTAAGTCAATCCATTACAAATGGTACTAGAGCTTGGTTCACTGGCCGAAAGACTTGTGAGCTCTCCTAGGGCAATACTCCCTCCGTCTCAAAATATATATCGTTTTGGGAGTTAATTTTTGTCTCAAAATACTTGTCGTTTCACTATTTTCAAAGTTTTTGTTGTTCTATACCAATTATACCCTTAATAATGATAGTGAACTATCTCTTACCTAACCATTTAATTACCTAGGTAGTTGAATTACTTTAGGGGTATTTGGGACTTCTTTACATGCATTAATGACATTTCTTAATATTTGTGAAACACTCCAAAACGATATATATTTTAAGACGAAAGGAGTATTTAGGTATTTATTGAGTCTTACCACGGATGACAAGAATTGAGTTGGGGAGATTGTCTTGTCCCTGATCTCACATCGAAAATGTGTGGACATTAATTGTAATATATTTGTATTGGTTTAAAGTTCTTAGTTTGACTTAGGAGGCTTATTAAGGAACCAATATGTAAATGAGTCAATAGTACTAGTATTCCAAAACACTAATTATAAAGAAAGTGATTGAAAAGGTAAGTCTTTTTTTTTTTTTTTTTTTTTTAAATTCTATGTAATTTTGAGAACAAAATTGTCTAAAATTCTGTCTATACTTTTCTATTTATGAAATAAAGTAAAATAAAATTTTTAAATTGTGACAGATTAAAAAGAAAAGTAAGAACATTAACTTGAGACAGATTGAGTATAAATTTCCACCTATTACCCTACCGGACACCTATAATATTTATAAAATTTTTGGTGAATGTTAATCAATGCCCTCTACTAATATCATAAAGTGATGAGGGCGAGTGTTAATCAATGCCCTCTATCACTATCATAAAGTGACGAAAACACCTAGACAGACATGCCTAAGGTTCACAAATGAAAGTACAAACCATTTAACTGTGGGAACCTTGAGTCGCAGAGTCGGTGATTTATGGTTTATGGGCGGTCTGAGCTTCAAAACCGGTATAATTGGGATAAATCTTTAATTATTGTGAAGCATTTTTTTTTATTTTTTTTTTTCAGAATTTCATTTCACTTATTTATGTTTTCTTTTAAATTTATTCTTAAAATTCATTTTTTAAAAACTTACTATTCTTTTTTTTTAATTTTTAATTCATATTTTTGGTATATACAATTATCATTAAACTATCCACAATGGTAAAGCTCTTTAAAATTGTTCTTTTTGTTGTTCTTAGATGTCAAGTCAACAAATAAGAAGTTTAAAGCTTCTTCCACAATGGTAGATCTTTTTAAAATTAATGACTTAACATGGGGAGCTGGGGAAAGTAATGAAAATGCTCATGTAAAGAGCTCTTTCATTTTCTCCACAATGATAAAAAGCTTGAAAGAGCTATATCACCAAAATATAAAGCTAAAAAAAGCTCCCATTGTGGATGCTCTTATTATTATTATTATTATTATTATTATTATTATTATTATTATTATTATTATTATTATTATTATTATTATTACTATTATTATTGTTATTATTATTGTTATTATTATTATTATTATTATTATTTTCTCTTCTCTTTTTTTTTTTGCTAAAATTTTATTCCCACATATTTCTCATTTTAACTTATCATTTTTCCATATTTTTCTTTCACAACTACATATGAAGATTCATGTTAATTGTCCTTAAATCATTTTGCTAAGACTTTGTTGTTGTTGTTGTTGGTGGTGTAGTTGTTGTTTTGTGTCTTCAAAACTAAAACTTCTAAAAGTAGTTTATTTAGTACTTATCATCATAATTTGTGTAAAGAGGTCAATATATAAAAGATTAATTAAACTTTAAATATTCTTTGTGAAAATGGGGATTAATAGATAAGGATGTATAGAGGTTAGATGCTAAAATTATTCTTTTTCGTTGGGTGCAAAATTTGCACTAATATCCATCACTAAATTAGAGACGTATAGTAAAATAAAAACGTAATTTATATGTTCTATAAATATCATTTTTATTCAGTTAAAAAATAAATATCACATTAATAAAGAAAAAACAATTTTAGTACAAACTTAGTTGAAATGAATATAATTGAGCTCGTATTTTATCTCCCCTTGATAAAGGTTGACTCTTATCTTTTAAAAATAACGGGCAACTTTCTGCTATAAATTGCATATTGGAAGGACTTTTAACCTACTAAAATCTCATAATTTAAGAGGATCTTCATTCCTATTGTGATGATGATTGTTTCCAAAATAAGTAGATCTCATTTTCACCGGACAAATTACTATTCAGGTATACTCCCTCCGTCCCAGCTCACTGGAGACGTTTTGACCAAAAATGGTCAACTTAAGGTCGGTTTGACCAACACTTTATAGAAATATTTATGATCCGAACATAAATTAAAAAAATGTAAAATGACCACCATTAAAAATCCTCTCAATAACAATTTTTAAAAAGTTTTTTGGAACATAAATATTTCTATAAAGTGTTGGTCAAACCGACCTTAAGTTGACCAGTTTTGGTCAAAAAGTCTCAAGTGAGCTGGGACAGAGGGAGTACATAAGAGGCGGATCCCCCCTCCCCCACCCCAAATAGAGGTAAATTATATATTTCTTTCGTCTCATAAATATGTGCACAAATTTCCTTTTTAAACGTCTCATTGATAATAGGGATGACCAAACACGGTTCCGGAAAAGCTTTAACCATAATCGAGTCGTTTATCTTCCAGTTACGGCTACGGTCAGGAACCGCCGGTCCACAATTTTTTTTTGTTTCAAATTTTCTTTTTAACAGAAAAAACAATTTCAATAATATTTTATTGCCGATATTTTTTTTTTTTTTTTAACAAAAAGGTATAGAAAAAATGTTTAAAAAATTAAAGGGGTCCGTTCGTCTTTTCTTTATATACTCAACAATTTTTTATTATTTTTATTCACTAAATTTGGCTTAAGCACCAGTCAAAACTCAACTTTTCTTGTCAACTTTCCGTTAGTTACGGTTAATTCTGATGAAACAGTTAGAAATTTAACGATTTTGACGGTTTTCTAACGGTTTTGCTGGCGGTTCATGATAGTTCGGAACTGCCTGTTCACGATTTTCAGTGGGGATGAACCCGAACTGACCCGTGTTACAAACGATCCCGGTTCACATTGTTCCGGTTTTCGTCAATATTTTTTTTGGGGGGGAAACTAATTTCTTAAAAAATATTGTATACCACTTTTTTTAAGGTGTGGAATAATGATCAAAAGGTTAAAAATACTTTAATTTAAATAGTACCGTACCAAATATTGATGGCACTAGAAAAACAGATTGAACCCTTTCATATTTCCATAAGGTTTGCTTGAATTTTGAAAGATGATTATAAAGAGATGATTTAGTACTCCTCGGTATGAGACCAATTTTTATACCTTTCATATTATATTAAATCATTAGTTTCATTTAATAATTCAAACATTTTTAAAAATAATTATCTTTTCATAATCATCATATTAAAATTAAAGTTCAAAAATTACATTAAGATTTTACAAAAAAAAAAAAAAGTTTTTAGTTCTACATAGTTTAAAGAAAATAGATTGTAATTCACCGCGAACTGAAATAAAAAGTTTCTTGATTAAATCATGTAAACGGACTGATTGATGAGGTCATTTTTAGAAGTTTAACAATCTTAAATCCTCAATTTTGGAAATGATATTAATTTATTTGGATAAGCAAAATTAGGAAGATGTGATTATTATTCTGCGTTGGAGGGGAGGCATATGCTTGACACATATTGTAATAGTGATTTTACAGCTCACAATTATTAGGGCTAACGTCATAATCAATGATGGTTAAGTCATCCGGACACAACTAATTTGACACATATTGTAATAGTGATCTAACGGTTCACAATTATTAGGACTGACTTTATAATTTATATGACTAGGTCATCAGAATAAACCATGAGATCAATAGTGGATGCTAGGGGCACAATTAACAGGGCACACATTTTTTTTCCTTTCTCGAAAGAAAAAAAAAAAAGGGAAATTAACTAGTCTATGTTCAAAATTGGTTCTAGTTTGTAACGTCCAAATGCAAACAATCCTGCCGGTGTTTAATTCTCCGGCGAGTTTTCTCTTGTAGCTTTACTCCGGTGAGTTTTCCTAATTCGAGGTTTTGTGTAGTGCATACGGAATATGCATTTGTTGATTTTGATTACCTCTTTCTGCTTATTTAATTAGAAATGGGCTTCTTTAAGCGTTGATTGTCAGTTCCAACTGGAAATTTTTGGTCATTCTAAAACCCTAGTTTTCCAGTTTGTTTTTCCCCAAATTCGATTTCTGATAATTTTGTTTGCTGTTTTGTTCGTTGCTGACCGGTTTGCTTGAGTTTTAGGATTCTTGAGGTATAGCTACTGTTTGTATCTGTAATGCATGTATGTATTTATATGTTTTATAGCCAGTTCTGAGCTGTTGGATTGTTAGATTGTTGGTTAGGATTTTATTTTTCACGGATTATCTAGGATTGCCAGCAAGAGTTTTTTCCTGACAACCGTTTAACTGCCAATAAGAAAAATAAATAAGAGGGATTAATGGGAAGCGCTTGAATTTGTGCTCTAACCACCAACCTGCCTCCAAACTGCAATAGGAAAAAGGAAAATGGGGACCACGGGAAATTGGGGATTGTGAGATTGTCTTGTGTTGCTGGGTTTGTGCAGCTAATATTGGCGTTATGTTTTTGTTATAATAGCAGTGTTCTAAAAGACGCCCGTCTAGGCGCTAGGCGTTCATGAAACGCCTAAGTCCCGCCTAAGATATTACAACTATTTCTGAATTCTCGGCCCCGCCTAAGTCCCGTTTAGACCCGCTTAGGCGCTAGGCCTTGCTGCGGCGCCTAGCGACCGACTAGCGCTTTTTAGAACATTGTATAATAGTGCAAATTTAAATCTTTGAAAAATATTTTTGTATGTACTTTTACAAGTGTCGTGTATGTCACAAATTCTTAAGCGGCTCGTCTATCTCCTCCATCGCCCAGGCAAGAGATGAGAGGCGAGGAAAGACGAGCAACTAAGTTTGCAGCCTGTATCTAAAGGAATCCGGCCTCGATCCGTTCAATTTTATCCCATGTCTGGCTGTCAATCATTTATATACCCAATCCAAGGATCGAGCCTCACAGCTACCTAGTCAACCGAACAATTCCTATGCACCCCACATGCTGGCTTGGGAGTCTGTTATTTTTTTTCCCGTACTTGCATAGATTTGAGAGGTTTTATGTGTTTTTGGTGCTCTTCTTTGTTTTTCACGTGCTCCCAGTGGTTTGAGTTTCTTTGCCAACAAGATCGTGATGTTTGTAAAAGAAATGATCATTTGGGGGGGGGGGGGGGAGTTGTGTAGCCTTCTTTTGTCAAAGAGAGTTGAAGTTGGCTAATATTCCTCCGCTTATGTTTCTTGTTCAAGTATTTGAGTTATGTGAACTTAATTTCTTGTATTGCTGTCAATGATAACATGTTTCAGAAAATAGTTTACTGATATATTTCCTTGATTTATCTTTCTTTAAATATGGTCTTGTCTGTGCTTTGTTTGCCTGCCACCCGCCTCACTCTCACCCTTAAAGTGTACCTCTCGACGCCACTCGCTTTTGTCTTCAATTCTTTGCTTCCATAGGACATTACCAATACGATGATGACGGAAATATTCATTGGTTATATCTCTTCGATAATGTTTATATTAGATGTGCCGAAAATAATCTGTTTATTGGAGACCTGCTTGTGTAACTAGTCCTAACTTCTTTGAATAGAGACTTTCAATAAACAATATGATTTACCTTTTATTTTAATTTTGATTAGTACTGAAATATGATTTATTACTAAATCTGTTTTGAGTATCATTAATTACTTGGAATAATGCTACTCACTGATAGTAAAAACAGAAAATGAACAATAAAGTTGTACCAGGAGACCTTTGATCTTCTCTAGAATAAGTGCCGCCAAATATTCATATAAATTAATCATTGATAGAGAGTACTAGAGTTAGCACTCCCTTTGTTTCAAAAATGGTTCACATAAAATTTATTTTTCAACTTGATTTTTTTCCCCATATGGATACTCAATAAATATTTCCTTTTATGTTTTCCTAAATTATAAAACATGGTATTCATAGTACTTATGCTGTAGCTTGGGTTATAGTTTAATGTTCAATAGCATAGTGAAGATATATTAAATATCAAAGTGAGTACACCTTTATTTTCCCAAGAATATAAGCCTGAAGTAAAATGCGGATCTGTTTCAATTTAGAATTCCCTAATGCATTCAAAGCCTCAGTATTAGCTTTCCAGTGACTTTTATGAATTTCCTATAATTCCCTCCATTTTAGGGTTCGCTGTTTGTTTCCCGTGCACCGCGAATACACCAACATCTTGGTCTCGTTTAAAGCAACCAACTGTACTTTGTTTGATCTTATTATCTATCTCTGCTTCCTTAATATATTGGTCTTGTTCAAAGCAACCATATGTGTTTTCTCTGATCATATTATGTACCTATGCTTCCTTAATCTGAAAATGACTTTTAGAAGCTTCACTGAAGCCCTCTTATCTCACTGTTTGAAATTCTTGTTCATCTTAAAATCCTATTTTCTTACCTGAGCTACTAAGTTTTCTCCGAAACTGTACATAGTTTAATTCAGTGTTTTCTATTAATGATGATCTCTTTCCTGTTTTTGCTCTCTTTTTTACAGTTGTTGGAGCGTTTCTGTTCTGATCTGAGAAGGCTCATCTAAGAACATGTAAGTGCATAAAAGAATATAGTGGGTAAAATCTTAGTATCTTGTTTCACCATTATGGAGAAGGGACAGACAGGGATGCCCTTTTTTTGGATAGAAGATTCAAATGAGCAGATTCCTGCCCCCATGAAAATGACCAGGAAAGTCAAAAGTAATAAAATGAAGTTTGTTGGATGGGGATCCAAGCCTCTTATTGAGTTTCTCAAATCAAACAGCAACGACTATAGCAAGCAGCTTTCGCAGTATGACGTGGCAGCTATCATCAATGAATATGTTAATAAACATAACCTTGTTGATCCTGCTAAAAAGAAAAGAATTTTGTGCGATGAGTGGCTTTATTCCCTTTTTGGAAAGAAGTCCGTGCTTCGAAATAAAATTTATGACCTGCTTTCTGAACACTTTGCTGAAAACCATGATTCATCTGAAGATGATCAAATTAATAGTTCCGAAGATGAGGATAATGCTCTCAGGTCATCGAGTAAAAAGCGGAAAATTTTATATGAAAAGAAACAAGCGCCGGAGCCTCCCAAAAGTTGCTTTGCTGCAATTGTCCCCGAAAACATAAAGCTTCTGTATTTAAAGAGGAGCTTAGTGCAGAATCTTCTGAAAAACACTGAAAGCTTTGAAGGCAAAGTAGTGGGCAGTTATGTCAGGATCAAATCTGACCCAAATGATTACTCTCAGAAACACTCTCACCAGCTTCTGCAAGTTACAGGTTATTCTGTTTTTTATATAGAAATGTTTGTTGGCGTAATATCTATGTAATTTTTGTTATGACACACTTTCATCTGATCGTCAAACAAAAACAAATACTCCCTTGGTCCCGTAATAAATGTTACTTCTTTCCCTTTTGGGCGTCTCATAAGAAATGTTACTATCCCAAAATGGAAACTTGATAAATCTTCTTTATTTAATGAGACCTACTTGCCACACTCACTATGGGACCCACTTGTCACACTCACATCAACAATCTATTTACTATTCCCTACCCTGCTTTCTCTCTCCTACTTCACTTTCCATAGTCATAAATCATAACATGTACTTCACTATCAATATTATACTTTATCTTAATTCCCGCACTTTTATTTTTAGTAACATTTGTTACGGGACGGAGGAAGTATGATGTTTTGGTTGAGTAGGTATTGTTAAGCATTCGCAATTTGGTACGTGAATAGATCACTTAAAATACATTTGAAATCCTATGATCAGATACCATAGTTACGGGATCTTATTGGGATCTTATTGAGTATGTCATCTTGATATGACCATGATAGCTTTTAATGAATCATGCAGTAATGCTCATCACATTGCCTTGAGCTATTTGCTTTATATATATATGCTAGTTTCCATTATTTCTTCCGTATTGGACCGTGAATTTGTTTGAGGTTTGGTGACGCAGGTGTATGTGAAAGTGGTGTTGGAAAAGAAATTCTTCTTCAAGTTTCTAATGTGGTAAAAGCCATTCCTGTTCGCACACTGTCAGAGGAGAACTTCTCTGAGGTATGTATTTATTACTTGGTTCGAGTACATGTTCCATTGTTTCTATCAGTTTAAACTAAACTTAATGATGTGGTGTCAGTCATTTATTTACTATTCATGTTTAAGATATAATCCTTCTCGCCTTACGCCTTTTGAAATGAGATCTTTTTTGGAGTGTCACATAAGCTTTTCCACAGTTTGCTAAGTGAAGCTGTGTTGACCTATTTTTTTTTTTTTTTGTTCTTCACACGAGAAATTGTCTTCTGCCACTTCTAGAGACTCTGAAATTGACGTGTTAACTACTGATGCAGTTGAAAGAAGCACAAGGATTCCAAAAGTCTTTACTGTAGGAAAACACGACTTGGAACTTAAGGACAGTGATTGGTAATAGAACGAAGGAAAAAATATTCCCATTTATATAAGGAAGAATTTCTGTCAATGTATATTTCCGAATGGTGTATTAGTTGCAAATCATTTGAGGGGACTCACGATCATCTCTTCCTTACTTTGTGACACTGCACATTATCCTCGGAATTGTCCGTTTGAGAAGAAAGGAGTTAGTTCCGTTAGTCTAGAATCCGTGCTTTTTTTTTCTTTTTTTCCATAGGTTTACTTGTGGGTTTAGGAGAGATACCAATGTGGTAAAATAGGTTTTTTGCTTATTTTGTGTATTTAGCTAGAGCGTGACACAAAGATTTTCTCAAGGATCAATCGCAGAATGGTAGCGCATTTGTTTTGTTCTTTTTTTTTTTTTTTTTTTTAATACGCTTCAAAGTTGTTTGTTTAGCTTGTTTATCGGCTCATGCTAGAGAAGCTTTATGAGGGATATCTCTTTCTGATTTGAACAGTGATTATTGTGCAATGTTCTCTTAGTATAGACATATTTTATTTTCAAATTTAAGTGATGAAATTAACAACCTAAACATTGCCTAAAAGTGCCTCTTGATCAGTAAGAATATTTCTGCAATGATAGATTGTTTGCACATTCCTTCAACTAAGACGTAGAGTTTTCTGTTTCTTTGTTAAAATAGATATTTTCCTGACTACAAATGATTCATTGATGTATTTAATATATAGCACAGAATACAGTCATACCTAGAAGGTCTTACGGCAAGGGATGAACTTAGTTTGATTTGTGATTGTCTTGGTAAGTATAGGTCTATACACATGGGAAGATCCTAAAATATGCATTCATATTTTTTTGTGGGCTTTTGCCTTTTCACTTTTCTTGCAGGAAGAATGTGAAGATTTGCGTCAACGAGTTAAAGATGGTTTAATCAGGAGGCCTACCGTTGTAAGTTTTCTCATAAGCTGTTACCTAAAAGGGCCTTCTTGTTTTCAGTTATTCACACACTTACGACATTAGGGGAGCTCACATAAAATTCTTCCCCTTTGGTGGCTTTTCAGTGGAAATTTGTGCCCTTTCATCAATTTATTTGGTCTTTCCTTTTTGTTAATGCATCTGTAGTACCGAATGTTTATGCCACCTAAAGAAATCTTGACAAGATCGACTTTCTTCGCAGGTGGAGTTTGAACAGAAGGCCAGATTCTTGCATGAGGATATAACGAATCATGTATGAGTCTTGTATCAGTAAGAAGTTGTGCCTCAGTAGAGGGATTATATTTGCTTTATATTGCTTTGCTCTCTTTGTCCGTATTTCTAGTTACCTGCGATTTGGAGGTTTTCCAATATCAGTTGATCCTTTTGATGCCATCACTTTTGTCCTATCTATGTTCTAACTGATACAGAATGTGATTCTCCGTTTTAGAAAGCGTTAAAGCATAGACGGTTCCTCCTTGCAGTATATAAACAGAACTAGTAAGGAAGTGTGATGATATTAATAGGGCGCTGTCAGTGGATTGGATCTTTATCCATCCGATCCGACAGGCGCTCGAGTTTAGAACTAATAGAAACTTTTATTTACCCAACTATTCCTTACCTACTTACCAATAATGAAATTAAATGGATTAATTTGGATAAAGTTATTTCCAATCCTCCAATAATCTGATCCATTTTCTTATTATTCATGAATACCAAACCATTTATTTATTTCTTTCTTTATTTATTTATTTTATATTTAGACATATATGTACAATCCATTGATTATATGATATAAAAAGTACATCTACTATAGATTTATACAAACAGTTTAATAGTCCATTGTTTACATTTATTTTAATCTTTTTGTGGAACTGAAACATGTTTTTCCTTCTTTCTTCGGTAAAAATAAGTGCTCAAGAAAGTAAGTGGTGAGGATAAAATGAAAGCACGTCTTTTGAATCAATCAAAAGTGTTCCTTATTTTGTTTTTCTGTAGTATTATATTAAAATATTCTTTCCTCAAGGCTTATATGTTATATAGATTATCTTATATAGGTGGTTTCTACTTTGCTAGTTGTTATTATGAATTGATGATCTAAAAATAACTCTTGAGGTGATGCCCTTGGCCAAAATACTGAATTATTTCCAATTATCCAATTTTCCGCTCTGAACATAATATGCTGGATTAGGATTTAGTTATTCTTTGAAAAATTCGATTTGTCCATATGATTTCAGGTTCATCACATCTGGTTCTTTGAATATCCATTTACACCCTAAATACTAACTATCAATGACACTAATAGAGGAATAGTTAGACAAAGACTTACATGTTAAATGATATTAAGAAGAATATGATTGAGTGTAGTTTAATCACTAACATGTTCGGTCATAATAGAATGGTGACCCAAACCCAAGTATTTAGGACAAAGGCTGAGTAGCGCTGTTTATTACATAGTATCTTGTTTATTTTTAGCATACAAGGTTGATTGTATTCCAAATATATATAGTATAGTTGTTTAAAATGCAAGCTGGTCCCCCTTTTAAGTTGAGATTTGCCTCTATTGGCGATATTGGTTCACACTATTTAATTAGTGTCCCCATTAATTCATGATTGCTCGAGTTACTAAACAGATTTTGGAGTTTATTGTATTTATTGTAACAAGGTGTTAGCTTTAATTTTCTCTTTGTAACACGCTGATTAATTTTTGAAATTGTTTACAGTGGCTTGAAAAAGAACTAAACCTTCTACGAAATCTCATGGATCGAGCCAACGAGAAGGGGTGGCGCAGAGAATATCCTTTGCTATATCATTTACTTGGTCTTGTTTTACGAGCATGCAACACTATCGCATTCTCATATATGGCATACAATTTAAATAGGAGAATCATGGTGTCCACTTTTGAACTGCTAAATGTCATCGTTTAGCATTTAAGTCTCGGTGTTCGGTACGATGCTCTTGACATTCTAGCGAGATTGCTATAATCACGAGCTAATTAATAGGAAGAAGTTGATTGCAGTTGCATAAAAGCAGGCCTCTCCCCTTCCTGTCCCAAACTCCCAATTTAAGAGGGATGCTTTAACGTTTTTGGTAAATTTGAATGATTCTCCGATATATGTTTACAGTATTTTATTTATTGAGCAACAAACAAACTTGGAAAATACATTAAGTGTGTTACATAAAACATGCTCTCTACTTTCTTGAAAAAAAAAGAACTAAAACCTTGTCAAATACTCATCTGAGAATCTGTCATATTGGCGAAGAAAATTTTGAAGTTTCCCTTTTCAAGTGGGTTGCATTAAACAATAATGTCTAGGCTTTCTTACCTACTTCTTCAGCGATCAGCTTCACCTCATATCCATGGGCTTTAGATTATTGAGTTTCAAAAGAGGACCCAAGTTGTCCTCCTCGCATATAAACAGGAGTTTCTGCATCTAAGAGCTTTAACATTATTGTTCCTTAATTACCTTGCTTTTGCTGTTGTCGTGGTTTTCATTTTTGCTCTGATATTAGCTTGCAAATAATCAACTCATTTTCCTGTTATTGTTTTTTTCTTCGATTTAGCAGTTTATGTTGTACTTTCACAAAGGTCAGTGCTTGTCGTATTTGGGATGGGAACTTAAACCTTCACGATTTTTGATAGTTGCCACCTATTACAGTCATTAAAAGCTTAGTCCCATCAGAAGTTGTTGTCTTTGATGATTACTTGTCTTGAGTGCTTGTTCAAAGCTTTGTTTTTTACATTGTTGGATTTCTTGAAACAACTGCATACCTTTTCAAACATGCATATTGCTTACTGAATCTTTCATTTCCCTCTCTGTTTTGTAATGACTGAATGGCACTAATATACAGATCACAAAGTGAATACTCCCTCCGTCCCAAAATGAATGTCCAAAAAAATATATTTCAAAGTCGCTTTTGATGAGCAAATTTGTAATTTTGTTTGGACATTCATTTTGGGACGGAGGGATTATAAATTTTCCTTCAAGCATCTTGTGATCCTTAACTAGTGTTAGGTTCTACAAAGTACGAGTATTCAGAGAGAATACAGCTCTTAGAGACTCCGGCTGAGAAAACGAGGCTGTTACTTGAGTTTCCAAAGGTTATTGCAGATGAGTTAGAACCAGACCCTACACTAAATGCGAATCAAGGAATTAGTACTTGTCCAACATCAATTGAAGATGAGTTAGAACCGGACCCTACATTGCCCGCACCTATAAATAATGCAAAAGAAGGAATGAGTAGTTCTCCAAAATCAATTATTAGGGAGGCTTCGTTTAGTTCTGCTGATTCAGGAACAAATCAGCCAATATCATCCCTTTGTCCCAATGCTGAAGGTGCGTAATACTCCTCCGTCCCGGAAAGATAGTAGCACTTTGCCTTTTATGGTCAACTCAAGTGAACTTTGACCACAATCTAAAAAAGGGCTATTGATAGGCATAGTAATTTTCATAAAATTATGGTCAAAAGTTAGTTGAGCTGACCATGAAAATCAAAGTGGGACTATCTTTCTGGGACGGAGGGAGTATATGCAGAAGCTTTTTGCATTACGCATGTGTGGCAGTGTCTGCGTGTTTCGAAAGTTTGTTTTGCTTTCATGTTTCAATGTTCAGTATGTTTTAAATTTGTTTCAGGTTCCACAGTTGCAGCCATCCCATCTCAAGACACTACCAACGACTTTCCAGTTAACAGTCAGAGCAAAATAACTTCTAAAACTGGAATCACGTCACATATAATATCAAATGGTAAGAAGTTATAATCTGTTTTCATTTATTATCAAAATCAAACAAAAGATTTTGTTGTACTACCCCCTGTCCCCAAATGAATGACCCAATTGCTTCTGATCAAGAGCAAATTCGGTCATTCATTTTGGGACGGAGGGAGTAGCACTTTTTTCTGTTATAAGAACTTGTCACGGGTGTTAATAACAACTTGATACTCCACCGATACTGGCCTTATAGTTTCAAAAATTCATTTTATGTTGAAACTGGTTGGCTTTATATGTTTCATACGTTCATCTACCAATATAGCCAGTAGTTGCAGAGCCATCTCTTACTGCTTTGGCATTCCAGTTTGAGTTATTTGTCTTATTGGCTAGTTGTTTTATTTGACTCAATATTTTTGTTATATCATTACAGGAATTCAGGCTGCCTTAGAGACGTACAAAATGCAAAAGCTAATTGGTAAGACTTTAACTCCCTCATGTAAAGAGATTTTGTCAACTTCTAATGCTTGTGAAATTATTGACATAGGTAGCAGCATATAGAATAATAAAGAAGGAAGGAAACAGACACATAAAGAAAAAAGACACAAAAGAAATGAACACAAGTCTGTCTTATATTTCAGATATTGCCTAGTGATTAGTTAACCATATATACATGTAACACATAAAGGAGAAATACACCAATAATATACTCCCTCCGTCCCCCTAAATGAATGTACAAATTTCATTTTAAGGGAAATCAAAAAATTTCTACGTTTCATACAATTTAGTGGCAAAGATTCATATATAATCATGTAATCCTCTTTCCAAACATTTTGGTTTTGCATGTATAAAGGGATTAGAGAAAAAAGTTTGGTAAAAAAAGGTCTAGGGACAAAAAATTCTTCAAAATACACAGACATTTAGGGACAGAGGGAGCAAGACTTTTTTTTAACTCATGTGCCCCTCCCATTTGATGTAATTTCAAATGGAATGGAGAGAGTATACATTTGTCAAAAATATATACACAGAGTGCACCCATTAACAAACTAACTTGCTTAACTCGGTTGTGGTCTTGGGTTCAAGTCCCACTATTGACATTAAATTTTTTGTAGTGTAATTTGTTTTGTGCAGCCACTTTGTATAACTCTTGGATCCGCCATTGCTCATAACTCTTGAAACAGACCAATTACACAGCACGGTTAGATGCTCCATTAACTGACATATTAAAATTAATGCAGAAGCTAAACCGGCCAGTGTTGTTCAACAACAGAACGGACTATGCATACCGACAACGAACATAAACAGTATTGGAATGAAGGTTGCTTGGCCTGGAGAGGCCAGGGGCACGCAGAAAGAGGAAGAAAAGAAAGTCCCCCAAGTAATCGAGCTGAGCGATGATGATGATGATGAAGATAAAAAACCTACCCCTACCCCCACCCCTACCCTTACCCCCACCCCAGGCCCAACCGAAGATGTTGGCTTTCAGCTAAGAATACTCGAGCATCCCGAGAGCATAGTATGGCACTACATGGATCCTCAGGGAATAGCACAAGGCCCCTTCCCGATGACAGCGTTAAAAGCATGGTATGATGACCATTACTTCCATCCAGACTTTAAGGTATGGAAACGAGGTCAAAATCATGGCCAAGCTGTCTTATTGCGTGATTTGTTACGCAATATGTTTTCAAAGTAGTGAGAGACAGGCTTTCGGGGGAAAAAAAAAAACTACAGAGAAACATGTATTCTTATATTCTCATGGTTACAATGGATCTTGTTTCTGGATTTTTTTTATTTTTATCTTAACCTTCAATCTTGAAGAAAAGTGATGACTTTTAGGTTTGAGACTTTTAAAAACTCATTGTGTGCAACTCTCCACGTATTTGTACGTGAGTTGTACCTTGAGTTTTGTTAGAATCTCTATGGCAATGGTTTCTGGACTAGTTAGTCAATTTCCTTGCATTATTTGAAAACAAAGAGAAGCCTTTTTCAAATGTAAGATGATATAGTCTGAAAGTTGGAACAAGTGCATTTGAAATGTTGTGAACTTTGTCACTGTGACTCTGTTTGTTTCACGTAAAATGACTTTCAAAAAATATCTTCCAGGCAAGTATTTTCTGAAAAATGAATGAATATGTGTATTTAGTTGTTTAGTAAATTTTATTTAAAAAAATAAATAATACATTTTTCAGAAATCATTTTTCATAAAACAAACGGAGCCTATGTTTTACTCCCCCGTTTCCTAATACATGTCGTGTTATTTTTGTTTCAAAATGCTTGACGTTTTTACTTTTACCAAGAAATATTTACTCTTGTTTACCAAATATACCTTCATTCATTAGTCTTGAACTATCTCTTGTATAAACATTTAATTGCCTAAGTAATTGGATGTTTTTAACGGTACACAAGTGTTTTCGTTATGTATTAATTACACTTCTTAATATGTGTAAAGATGTCTAAAACAAGTTGTATTTTAAAACGGAGGGAGTATTAAATACAATGAATGATCCAAAAGTTAGCAAGATTATTCTTTTAGAGGGGATTGATAATGTATGATGGGAGGCTGTACGATGAGAGACGAAAGGGAATTAGTGGAGCAAAAGTGATGAATGAATTTCATTCCAAATTCATAGCACTAGCATTAATACTACTCCCTCCGTCCCGGAGTAAGAGTCATACCCCTCATTTGCACGCTTATTAATAAATATTGGAAGTGATGTAAATGTTGTGAGGGTAAAAGTAAAGTATGAGAGAGAATGAGTGGGAGAGAATAGTGAATTGATTGGTGTTGTGAGTATAAAAGTAAAATAGGAGAGAGAATTAGCGGGGTGAATAGTAAAGATTCTTTGCCATTTTAGGAATAGGACTCTTACTCTGGGACGTACCAAAATGGAAAGTAGGACTCTTACTCTGGGACGGAGTACAGTATAGTGTAAATATGAAACACATGTCAAAATATTTAATTGAATAAAATGATTTCAAATCAACCTCCTTAATCTCTTTATTTATTTTCTCCGCTTCAAAATGATAGTCTTATTTTTTTTCTCCTGAAAAATTAGTCCAATTTTTAAAATAAAAGTACAAAAATGCTGAATTTTCAAAATTTATAATATAATTTTAAAATATTTGAAAAGTTAAATATATTTATCATTTTGAAACAAAAGGCAGTACATTGTACGAAACTTTTCTACATAGGAAGTATCGATAACAAAAGGTCCTAATTTGTTGGTCCAATTCCTCGTTTTGTGTTTGGGAATTCAAAAGCTTGAATACTTATAGCAATTCTAAATCCTCATTCCTCCATATCAAACATGTGATATGTGACTATTTTACAGTATACACCATCAGTCTCATAATAAATTAATAAATACGCACAAATTTATTTTTGTTATAAAACTGGAGAACCAAGCATAATCTCAATAGATAATATTTTATTTCAAGACTATTAGAAAGTGTACGAGAGACAAAGATAGAAGTTAAGAACTTCTAAAATCTATTGAAATGAAAACTAGAGAATACTATTTATAGGTGGAAATTGGCTTCCTCTATAAGCTTTCATATGGATAAACACTATCCTTTAGTAAGGCTTCTTTAGTAAGCTTCTCTTGTACACTTCTGGTTCAAAGGACATCCACATAATAATATATTTATAACACTCCTTTTTGGATGTCCGCAGCTAAGTAGCATGCCTCATTAAAACCTTACCAGAGAAAAACCCTGTGGGATAAAAACTCTAGTGAAGGAAAAAGAGTACATGATTTCTTAGCTTCATGATGCTCCCCTTGAACAAAACATTACACGCGATCTCTTAGTCGCCTACTCCTCCTTGGAGATTCTTATTGAATTGTAATTGTGCCGCACGTGTTGCCACATTAAAAACCTTCCGAGCAAAAACTCTGTAGGAAAAATAATCTCGAAGGAAAATAGTACAACTCACAATCTTTTCAATAAACGCTCATTGCCTCGTTAAAACCTTGGCGGGTAACAAAATCCGGTGGGAAAAATAACCTCGCGCAAAGGAAAAAGAATACAATGAAATCTGAGTATCGTCTGGATACTCCCCCTGAAAACTACAAGGGTGGAAGCTCTAACAATCTGCATAAGCTAATTGTTTTCATATACTTCTTAAAAGTGGCTTTAGGTAGTGACTTCGTGAATCAGTCACTGCAATTGTCTTGACTTTTGATCTGCTGGATCATTATCTGACAAAATATCAGAATCTAATAACTTCCATAACGTGAGAGTATGTCTTATCAAAGTCAATCCCAAGCCGTTGAGAGAAACCTTGTACCACAAGGCGAGCTTTATATCTCGTAATCTCATTTCTCTCATTCCTTTTTCTCGTAAATACCCATTTATATCCCATGAGTATAACCCTAAGAGGTGTAGGAACTACAGGTCCAAACACTCCTCTTTTCTTTAAGGAATCGAACTTTGATTGGATTGCTTTCTCTCATTTAGGCCAATCAATAGTCATTTACGGAGCGAGGTTCAATATCATTACCACATATAATCTCAGTTGCTACTGTATAAGTAAATACATCGTTGATAATTGTTTCATCCCGATTACATATCTCATAAATGCATGCATGACTAACTGATATTTCTTTATTCTCATAAACGGATGTCAATGTCGAGGCGTCCCCCGACTTCGTTTTCCAAACGAATCCATAATCTGGAACAATATTATGAGATAGATCGGATGAGATTTCAATTTTATTATCGCTAACGGGATTCGACTTTTGTGCACTCACCCGTTTACGGGGATGCGAATCCTTGGAATCAATTGGCCTCCCTCTCTTCTGGGCAGGGGTATGTATTTCGTTAGGTGAGATCACTGGCCTTCTTGATAATACTCTTTCTGGGAGTTCTATCCTCGTAGGCACATTTGCAGCTTAACAACTATTGAAAGTTCTTCTGGACTTCCAATAAAATTTAGATTTAAATAAATACCCGTTATAACAAATCCTGAAACAGATTTTCTAATGAAAATACATGAGCAAATAGGATTATTCTTGTATCCTTCTTTCTCCAAGTATTCACTGAGACGGTTATACCACATCCGTTCAGATCGTTTTAAACCATACAAAGATCTTTGTAATTTAATTTAACAAACTTCTCGAGAATTTGAATTGCATGCATCATACATCTTGAATCCTTCTGGGTTTCTCTTAAATCCTTCTGGGATTCTTATATAAATATCATTGTCAAGTCTGCTATATAAATATGCAGTGACAACATCCATTAAACGCATATCAAGCTTTTCATGTATTGTCAGACTAATGAGATAGCGAAATATAATTGCATCCACCACAGGAGAATATGTCTCCTCATAATCAATTCTAGGTCTTTGCGAAAAACCTTGTGCAACAAGACGTGCTTTATTCTTGTGCAACAAGACGTGCTTTATTCTTGTGCAACAAAATGTGCTTTATATTTTGTTTTCGCATAAAGACCCATTTGTACTCTACTAGTTTTACACCTTCAGGTGTATGGAATACAGGTCCGGAAAAACTCACGCTTCTCAAGTGAGTTGAATTCTGCTTGAATTGCGTCTTTCCTCTTTGGACAATCATTTCAATATCGATACTCGTCGATACGCCTAGGTTAGTGATCCTCGTTATTTTCCATAACATTAAGCGCTATATTATATGCAAAAATATTATCGACAATTGTTTCCTCTCGGTTCCATCTTTTTCCTGTACTGACATAACTGATCGAGATATCATCATTCTTAATGATTACAGGCACCTGAACTTTTTTTGGAAGTATTTGATCAGATTTTTCATGTATCTCTTCAGGAGATTCATTTACCTCGACGGGGCTTTTCTCATAATTTGCTCATTTTCTCTTTCGAGGATTTTTGTCTTTGGAACCGATAGGTCTTCCACGCTTCAGGCATGGTTTACATTCATTAGCGGATTGCCCAATCTGGACATCAATCCGTATAGGAGCATTTATATCTGGAACATGTGACTTTGTCACCTTTTTTTTTAGGTCAGTAAATGCGTCTGGCAATTGATTCGCTATCTCTTGCAAGTGGATTATGTTTTGAACTTCTGGTTCACATTGCTTTGTACGAGGATCAAGATAATATTGCAATATATTCCACTTGATTTCCTTTTCCAGCTTATTACTTTCTCCCCCCTAATATTGAGAATATTTTTTTTCCATCAAAATGACAATCGGCAAAATATGCCGCAAATAGATCTCATGTTAATGGTTCAAGATATCTTATAATAAAATAAGAATCATACCCAACATATATCCCCAATCTCCGTTGGGGTCCCATCTTGGTGCGTTGTGGTGGAGCAATTGGAACATATACCGCACACAAAAAAATTCTTAGATGGGAAATATTTGGCTCCTGACCATAAGCCAATTGTGTAATGGGGAAAACTTATGATAACTCGATGGCATGATGCGTATAAGTGCTGCTACATATAAAACAACATGTCCCCAAGCTACGACAGGTAGCTTTGCTCTCATAAGCAACGGTCTAGTTATTAACTGAATTCGTTTAATAAATGCTTCAGCTAAATCATTTTGTGTGAATGAACATAAGCAACTGGATGTTCAACATCTATTCCAATAGATGTACAATAGTTATTAAAAGCCTCTGATGTAAATTCACCAGTATTATCAAGGCTAATTGTCTTGATCACATAATCTAAAAATTGTGATCGTAATCGAATTTCTCGCAAACGCCAGGTTGCGAGTTGATAATAAACTTATGTGTGACCATTTAGTAGATGCATCTACTAAAACCATAAAATATCTAAATGGTCCACACGGTGGATCAATCGGTCCACATATATTACCTTGAATTATCTCTAAAAACTTTGGAGATTCAACTCCAACTTTTGCTGGTGATGGCTTAATTATCAATTTGCCTTGAGAGCAAGCAGCACATGAGAATTCATTAGATTGGAAAATCTCATGGTTTTTCAATGGATGCCCATGTGAATTTTTCATAATTCTTCGCATCATATTAGAACCGGGATGCCCCAACCGGTCATGCCATATAGTAGAACAATTTATATCAGTAAACTTTTGGTTTACTGGTAAAACCATTTATATTAGTAAACTTATGGTTTACTGGTAAGACCATTTATATCAGTAAACTTATAGTTTACTGTCATTTGTACTTCAATTATGCTAATCTTTGTATAGCATACTTTAGAGGAAAATACAGATAACTTTTCTACAACATATTTGTTACCTGATTCAGTCTTTGTAATGCATAAATATTTCATCTCTCCTTCATTACTTGTCTCAATATGATATCTATTTTCACGAATATCTTTAAAGCATAGCAAATTTCTTTGAGACATAAATGAAAACAATGCATTTTTATATTGGTTTTTGTTCCTCTTAGTAGTACTATGTTAGCTCTTCTGGAGACATTAATTATCTTTGTACTACCACATATTGTACTAATATTAACATCATTTACAATCAAATATACTTATAAGTAAAAGTTAAATATGTTAGAACACACACACACACTGAAATAATAGAACACACTAAAGTAAATTATAATGAGTCAGATACTTTAGTTAGTTTGAGTTTCTCCCCCATTAAGTATGTAATTATTTACATCTGGATTGAGAAAATATGATATATCCAGATGTATACTTGTAGATGGATCTTGATTCACATCATCGTTTTCATAGACAAAATTTGTTTCAACATCTTTCCCTTTATTCAGCATTGATGCTTGATACAACTTAACAAGGTGTTTAGGCGTACGACAGGTACGGGCTCAATGGCCTTTCATTCTGCACCGATAAAAATTCTCAATTTTTATCGGTTGCTTAATTTGTCTAGTAGATGATATTTCATTATTACCTTCTCTATTTCACTTCTGGTGGCGAGAAATATTTCCATCATTATTGGGGTGATTGTCATTATGATACCAATTATAAAATCTCCCCCGACCACGGTCGCGATTACGTCCACGGGCACGTCCACGACCACGTTCTCGACCTCGCTTAGTATTATCATATATACTCGCGTTCACTTCAGGGAACGGAGTATAGCCAGTTGGGGGGGGGGGGGGGTTGGGCTTCGTGGTTTTTCAATAAGATCGCATTATTTTGCTCAATATCCCTTCTTCCCCGTCGACGCTAAGCAACAGTCCGTGACGGCAAAACGAACGAAGGGGAAATCAGGCTCGATTTTGAATAATAAATACATGCTCTTGTTCGGTTTTTCGTGGAGCTTACGAACCCATGAGTAATTTGGTGTAAAAAGTAACCAAAATTTTCTTGTCCTCCGCGACGACGGAAAGCTCCAGCGACATAGAGTACAGTCAAAATAGTATCGGTTTTGAATAATAATTACATATCGTTAGTCGGTGTTTGGAGTAAATCATAAACCCAAAATCAATTTGATTTGATTTGTTTTTTTCTTTCAAATTAATATAAACATAAATCATGGAGTTGGTTTTAGCATATAGTATCCATAAGCCTTTCTAACATGCTTAGACTATTAACAGGACAACGAGGTTTGATGTCCAATTGCAAAATCGATTATTAAAACCGACGGTTAAACGAGATAGTTTCATACCTTTGCAAAGTCATTCTTTAAGAGGGATGAAACGGACCTTAAAAGATAAGTCGGATGAATCGGTGATTCAAGCTTTACGAACAAAAGCTTCGTGCTGATAACGTGTTATAAAATTGGAGAACCAAGCATAATCTCAATAGATAATATTTTATTTCAAGACTATTATAAAGAGAGTGTACAAGAGAAAAAAGATAGAAGTTAAGAACTTCTAAAGTCTATTGAAATGAAAACTAGAGCCTACTATTTATAGGTGGAAATTGGCTTCCTCTATAATCTTCCATTTGGATAAACACTATCTTTTAGTAAGGCTTCCTTAGTAAGCTTCTCTTGTGCACTTCTGGTTCAAAGGACATCCACATAATAATATATTTATAACAAATTTTTTATTGTCTAATAGATAAGTTTCTTTAAATAAATTTTTTATATATTTCTTTATTTTATTTAGTGAGCTCCACTTGTTATACATACATCAACTATCCACTACTATTTCCTACGAGTTTGTTTTAGGGGAAACTAGTTCTTCCATAAGTTATTAATTAAAAATCCATTTTTTAACCCTTAAACCTAAACCCTAAATCTAAACTCTAAACCTTAACCCTTATAAAAACATACTTTTTATAACTTAGCCTAAACTTTAAACCCTAAACCTTAACCCTTATAAAAATATGACTTTTTATAACTTATGGAGAAACTAGTTTCCCCTAAATTTTCTCATTTCGTACCCTCTCTTTCTAGTCTCTCTTACCCCCACTTTCCATACTCACAAAACTACCTACTACTATTCATTCCATAATTTTATTTTTCTCTGTTTACTTACTTTCTGCATTTTAAATACAAAATGCTAAAAAAAAAAACACTAAATTTAGTTCAAATTAAATTTTATTTTTAAAATTTTTGACCGAGGTAGTAAGTCCGGTAGTATGTTTTACAGCAGCCTGTATGTAGCCCTCTATATTTTCAACTGAATTTGGAAAAGATCTCAGGCAACCAAAATAAGCAATTGAAAATAAATAATCCAATTAAGTAAAGGTAATTCGAAATGAAGATCAACTTCTTCTTTAATTAATTAAAATTAAAATCAAAATCAAAAACTAAAAACTAAAATAAAAAATAAAAAATCAAACTAAATGTTTAACAATCTGAGAATAAACTTCCACAACAATATCATCTGGTTGATGACCTTTCTCCCATTCTTTTCCATGCCTGAGCAATTTCCATGTCCGTTCAGTGATCGGAGATCGAGCTTCCATCTCCGATTCTTCATAATTTCCAATCAATCCATGAGAAATTTCCCAAATGCCAAACCACATAATTTAATTCAAATTATCAAATTTATAATTATAAACGACTGAATTCAAATTCTAACGATCTTCGCAGCTTTCACGACCGGATTCTCCCTCGCTATCGACTCGCGACCGGCCGATTTGTAATCGTAGCTGCAATCGTGTCGGTCGGAGTACCGATGCTCCGAACAAAACAGATCTCCACACCGGCACCGAAATCCGGTCAATCCTACCTTCCTCCGGCAACCGGAACACCGGTTCACCTCCCTCTTCACCACCACCGCCTCCGCAACAATCTCCTTCGCTACTTCCGTCCGATCCTGCACGATCAGGTCCCGGATAGGCTCAAACGACCTCACCGGAGACCTCAACGAGCTAGATCTACGACTTTTCTCCGGGAATTTAATCCCGGCCGCCGACGTTGACGTTTTCGTCGTGGCGTTGAAACATTTCTGGCACATGTTGTTGGTGGCTGGATTTCCGAACACGCCGCAGTTGTTCAAACACAAAGTCAGGGCTTCAGGTACGACCTTGAATTCCGTCTCTTCTTTCTCCGTTCTCTGTGCCGCCATGATTTTAACAACAATAATAATGATCTATACGTATATGTATAAAATTTCAATACAAAATCAGTTTCTGAATTAAAAAATTCTAGAGAGAGATCGGAGAGGTTCGTAGAGAGAGAGAGAGAAAGGGGTTAGGTTGGAAGAGAAATGGGGGCGAGAGATAGTTTTTAAGGGAAGGGAGAGAGATGAGGTCGGTAATGGCGATGGAATATGGGCCTCATAGAGACGCGTATCATGCTATTTTTCGTTACTATTTTTTTCATTTTTATTCCGGAAATGCCCTTAAAACTTTTGTTAAATTACAGGATATCTTTTGGGGCAATGCATTGGTAGTGGACTGGTGATGATGGTGGAAGTGGCAAGTTCTAGAATCTAGATTAGGTCTGACCTGTTAATTACTTAATCTGACAAAATTTAGGATATCTTTTTTAAGGTTAAATTTTTGTACTCCCCATGTCCCAAAATACTTGTAGTTACTTCATTCATCCCAAAATATATTGAACGGAATAAATTATCTCCTAATATTAAGGGATAAAATCCTACTACGATTTGTGTACAAAGGGACTCCTATCGGGCTAAGGATCCTAAATTATACAAGGACTCAGTCTCCTAATACAAATCAACGATGGATCTCCTATTCTTGGTGGACACTCCACCCCAAATCTATAAATAAGGGTCCTAACCCTCACACAAAGGTACGTACAAAATACCCTCTCAATACTATAATACGCATCCCTCCCGGTTTATATCATCTTTCTACACGATGCTTATTCTCACGCCGGAGGGTTTTCGCGGGGGTAACTCCCTCGCGCCCTAACGGTGTTTGTTTTGCAGATCGTCCGTCAGTTCGTCCAGGATTATCCATTGCCGCGTTCCGACTGATTAGGTACCCCGGTACCACGCACTTTTATGCATCATCAGTTTGGTTCCATTGCCGGGAACGAGACATAACGAACGCGGACGATGTATACGATAATGGAAAAATTCAGATCTACTGAGATCTCACATGATCAGCCAGTAAACGTACTGGACACACTTGGAAACCTCCAATCTTTTCTACGATATTTACTTGACGATTCACTTGGGATATTGGAGAGGACGAGCGATCTCCACAATGAAGCCATGATTACCATTCAATCTCAATCAATTACATTGAGAATGATAGTTGAAACATTGGGATTGAACTAGGCAGGCACTCAAATTAAATCACGATTTCCGATCTGGATCGGGAAGCCATGGCCAGACTCGTTTCCCTCGTAACGGAAAAGGGAAACTCGAACTTACTGTCATTGGAGTTCAATCTCGCAGCAGACGACGAGCTTGCTAGAAACGATCCCGATCGATTACCGTCTTGCAAAAAGACATCAGGTGTATTCATTCTCTATCACCTTAGTTAACATGGGTAATTCAGCATGTGCTCTCCTACATTAATTCATGCTTTTGCGTATTATCTTGAATGTACCAGCAATACACAAAACAATGGATATTCAGGCCATCATATTATACTCGTGTAGATATAGATGAGCATTATAAGATTTCTTACTCTTAAATATTAGCACGATAGATGGAAACTCCTTTACTAATTGTGCTATGTTATATGCATACATCGCTATATACTACTGCCATGATTTTTGACATTGAACTCAATACTGACATGAAATCAATGGTGTTCCTCTCATAATATGACGCTGCAATGAGTTTGTGGGTAAAGTCGATTTACAACAAAAGCGGTGGGCAGTATATGGCGATAAGAAAATAGCTAATACTGATGAATACAGATCGGCACAACAGTAAACGAATGCGCCCTTGGCAGCAACAATCTGCGAGCACAACAATCAAGATCATCAATAACGAGTCCCGGAAGTTGGGGCCACAAGCTTGCCACGGTTAAGCTAAATGCCGAGCAGTACACATCATTGCTAAACAGATGTTTGATCTTAGCCAAACAAGAACAATAGAAATACGAGCAGTCTGAATAAGCTCGTGACGCCATCGCCGACATCCACACTACTTCTCAACGAGCAGCACACAATGATTGTTGAGCGTAGCAACAGCAAAATATATCAACTGATCTTTCAAGACTTCTTTCGAACAAGTCAGAGGCAACAAGCTAAACAATGGCTAGATAAATAATGCAAGGAGTATACGCTCCTAGTCAAGCCAGTCATGCTCAAACCCACCAAGAAGCAGTTCGCAAAGACAAAATTGGGTAGAGAAAGCAGTGAACAAACTCACGTCTGAGTAGAGCGGTCAACGACCATGCTTGAATCCATGAACGTAATTCAACCTGGCTCAAAGGTCGAGCGTAGCCAGCATGGAATAGCCGAGCTGTTATGAGACGGCCAACCTGTTCAATATCGTGGGAGACAACACCACAACGAGCAGCAACAGGTGGTCGATTAAAGCTAACAACCCAACTCATCCGCGCCGTTGCGTATGCAAATCAGTTGTCGCCGAGCCTGTGAGAATGGAACACATTGTTCAAACTTGATACGCACCAGCAACAATGCAAATAGCAGGCCAAGCACAAATTGTTAGCTGGGTTGACCACGTCATTCCCAGACCAAGACATGCCGACTGGCGGTTAGTCCAAACGACGTGACATCAATAACAAATTATCAACTGCTCATTCAAGACTCTATTCAAACACCTTACAGTGAGCGCCAAAATAGCTCAGCTAGCAGTGATGGGTCGACAAAAATTGACTTGAAATGAGCATAACAAAAGTCAAAGATGAGCAATTAAAAAACTCATTATCCACGGCCACTCCCCAGATAAGCTTGTGTAACTCGATCTATGGAAGGGAACGGGAAATTATCGATCTTGTTCGCACACAGCAGTCTAGCTTACTACCCGCAAATGAACTCCAGCCACCCTGCCGGTTACAATACAACCTCTGGGCATCTTTTTTAGCTCCTGATGGCACCAACTTGTGGCTCATCCCACCGAAGTTAAGCCGCATCTCACCTTCAAAGCTCGGTTCACTTCGCAGCAAGTGCCACGAGCTCGTCATGAAGAAGACGAGTACTTGGTAGGCCGACACTGGAAGGACCTTAGGCTCCGAAGTTCATAAGAAGACGAAGAGCTTGCTGCTTCGGCACATCCGGGAAATAACTCCACTCGATCACCGTCTTGCACGAAAATATAAGGAAAAAGGAACAAATCCGACATGTTAACTAAACCACGGACACAACAACGGGCCACCTGTACGAGAACACCGAGGGTCCTGTCAAATGACACTCGCAAGCATACATCAATAGCAAAGCCCAGGAAATTGGGGGCCGCAAGCTCGTCACGGCCAAGCCGAGCAGTTGGACAGGTTCTCCAAAAGACTAGCGCGTCGCTATCAAATCCTAAACCGAGCATCGCCTTGCTCGGCTCCACTGCTAGCAATCACAAGCCGAGTACTATAGTTGACCGAGCAACTGCAGCCTTGTTTGAGCCGATCGGCCGAAAAATCTACAACCGGTGGCTACCGTAGAGCAGACAGGCATATTAATTAAAAGAAAGATTATTATTCATAACCTTAGCTTGATACACTTGAAGACAGGAAAATGAAGGCTCATATTGGTTATCATGGTGGCGTGCTCCTTCCTAAAATGATTCTCACTATCACTATAACAAAAGTATCTCAAGTCAGGCTCAATTCAGCCCATAGCTCGAACAAGGATCAAAATGTTCATCTCGACAAGGGGGCCATCACATATGCACGAGATGGCGAAGACGCCTATGAGCAGTCCAAATAATTATCCGAGATGCCCATACTTTGCTCGACCTGACTAACGAAGACCTCAAAACAAACCCAGCTGACTTGATGCCCATACTTTGCTCGACCTGACGGCTCAGAAAAAAGACCTCAAAACAAACCCAACTGACTTGCGGGCGAACAACTCCTCGAGCAAACTAACTCAGCACAAGGGTATAAGTTTCAGACGGAAAGAAGTCTGTCAATGAGTACTAAATAATCAAAAGATCAGAAACAAAGGGAGGCCAGCAGAACTATAAAACATGGGGGTCACTCATGAAATATATGGACCAGTACAAGCGAACAAGTCACTATTTTGTCACAAAAGTATCTTCTTCCGGGATGCTCTCTACTCATCAATATGTTCAAGTTTCCCAAAAATCTCCCCGGAGCAGATTACTCGCCAACTCCATTCAGCTCCAACTTAAGATGTATTTGGGTAAAATGAGCAATACCCAAAAGTTTACAAGAGCAAAGCCGTGGTAGCACAACTAACGAAAAAATTGGGGGCCAGCAAATGAGATAGATCAAAGCTCAAAAATGTCTTCCACAAAGTTTCTGAACTTACAGATAACTCGGCTAAAGTTTACAGCAGCTAGCTATCTAGCTCAGAAAGGAAGAAAAGCAAACAAAACATCCTAAAATGGGTTTGAGACAGTCTCACCCTAGGATATTTACGTCCAAAAAGGGTCGAGTGTCTCCCCTACGGTACTTATACCCGAAAAAGGGTCGAGTGTCTCCCCTATGGTACCTAACTTCAAGAAAATTCGATTTACAACCCAAAGACGACCTCCTAGGTCGCACACCAAAGACGACCTCCAAGGTCGCACAAAAGACGGCCTCCAAGGTCGCACAAAAGACGGCCTCCAAGGTCGCACACAAAAAACGACCTCCTAGGTCACACCCTAAAGACGACTTCCAAAGTCGCACCAAAGACGGCCTCCAAGGTCGCACCAAAGTCGGCCTAAGCATTAGATGACAATGCCGAGAACCGATACCCGAAGTCGACGAGCACACTTAAAGCATGACTTCTAAAGCCTAGTTTTAACAGCTAGCATCCTAACGAAGTCGACGAGCACACTTAAAGCATGACTTCTAAAGCCTAGTTTTAACAGCTAGCATCCTAACGAAGTCGACGAGCACACTTAAAGCATGACTTCTAAAGCCTAGTTTTAACAACTAGCATCCTTACGAAGTTGACGAGCACACTTACGCATAACTTCTCTCTAAAGCCTAGTTCTAGCAACTAGCACGCATGACGACTTGGACTTAGTTCTAACGGTTAGGTCACTCAAATTTGGATTAAAAACTCCTGACGATTTGAGCCTAATCACGACGACTAGTTCTTTCGTCTATCAAAACCGAGCTCCTAAACGCTCATCACGGCCATAACGGTGAACGACCACGGCCTATAAACGTAGCCTAACACGGCAACAATCAAAACCTAATTCTGTCGGCTAGTGCTCTCAAATTTGGGTTAAGATTAATACATCTAGTTCCCACGACAATTTGAGACTAGCCATGAGTTAGTTCTTACAGACCGAGCATCAGACTGCTCGTCTTTTACAAAGCCTAGCTCCTTGCTAGCACCTTTACAAAGCCTAGCTCCTCGCTAGCACCTTTACAAAGCCTAGCTCCTTGCTAGCACTCTCAAACCGAGCATCAGACTTCTCGTCCTTTACAAAGCCTAGCTCCTCGCTAGCACCTTTACAAAGCCTAGCTCCTCGCTAGCATCCGCAGACCGAGCATCAGACTGCTCGTCTTTTACAAAGCCTAGCTCCTACGCTAGCACCTGGCTAAAGCATACACGACATGCTGGGTCCCCAATCCAAGTTATGATACATCTAACACCCCTTTAATCCAAGCCTTGTTATGATAACGGGCTTAAGCTAACAAAGGGGAGTTACGATCAACATTTAACTCGGCTTACAAGTTGATCCCAGTTCTAACAACTGACTCAGAGCTAACGAAGTTATGATCAAGACATCTAACTCTTTACCACTTGAGTTTAGTTTGACAACGGGTTCAGCACTTAGCTTGCACTGGCTAAGAACTCAAACGGAACAAACCGAGTTCATCAACTCGTCACGGCCTCTAACGGGTGTACAAACCCTGGCTTACAAACACTTAGCTCATAATGACTAAGTATAAAACACATTCATAGTAAATCCGCCTACGCCAAGCTGACTCAAACAACTCGGCTCGGCCTACAGCAGTCAGCATGGTTAACCATCTCAGCACATCCAACTCGGCCTATATGACGAGCCGAGTTAGTAAGTACAAGCCGACTTAGCTCACTTTACAGTGACTAAGCCCAGCTCTCCTCATACAATCCGGAGTCTAAGATACAGAGAATCCTTACCTAACAAGGAGACCTCTTTTACAAGGAAAACTAAACTTCCTTCTCTTACTACGATGCAATCAGGAAGTTGGGGGCCACTGAACGGAATAAATTATCTCCTAATATTAAGGGATAAAATCCTACTACGATTTGTGTACAAAGGGACTCCTATCGAGCTAAGGATCCTAAATTATACAAGGACTCAGTCTCCTAATACAAATCAACGATGGATCTCCTATTCTTGTTGGACACTCCACCCCAAATCTATAAATAAGGGTCCTAACCCTCACACAAAGGTACGTACAAAATACCCTCTCAATACTATAATACGCATCCCTCCCGGTTTATATCATCTTTCTACACGATGCTTATTCTCACGCCGGAGGGTTTTCGCGGGGGTAACTCCCTCGCGCCCTAACGGTGTTTGTTTTGCAGATCGTCCGTCAGTTCGTCCAGGATTATCCATTGCCGCGTTCCCGACTGATTAGGTACCCCGGTACCACGCACTTTTATGCATCATCATATATGTATTTTAAGAGCTTGAAATTTATCCCAAAATATTTGTACTTTTGCTTTTATCTAAACATCTTTGACATTGTTTGTCAAATATACCCTTATTTATGATGGTAGTTGTCATTCTAAGCATTTAATTGTCTTGGTACTTGAAATATTTCAAAGACAATTTAGTCCATTAGACATATATTGATTGTTTTTCTTAATTTGTATGAAAATCCTAGAACTAAAAATATTTTAGGACGGAGAGAGTATAAGATTTTTACACAAATTAAGAAAAACAATCAATGCATGTTTAATGGACTAAAGAACTCTAGCTCAAATAGTATCCTGTGTTACTTTTCCATACAAAAATCACGAGTTCAAATCACGTTAATTAAATGATTTGTGTTAACCTATTTATAAATTCAATCGTGACAAAGAAAGAGAAGCTTGACCAGTGTGCAAAACGAGTAAAGAAATAGTTATCCGGTGTTTCGTTTGGTTTCGGGTTAAAGTTGAAGCCGCCTGCCCTGCGCTGCGCTGACCGACGGTCTCGTCACTTTCCAAACACGGGCTTATTAAAACTCGGCTCTCCTTGCCTGTTCTTCTCCCTCAGCGTAATGTACACGTGTACTATACACGCGTCGGCTTTTATTATTTGTATTCCTTGGCTGACTCGGAAACCCCCCACCACCTACACCATCCTAGTCAGCACCGCATTGCTTTGTAATCCCTCATTACGTCATTCTTCGCATCCCATCCTATCATATCCGGACCCGCGTCTTTTTTTTTTTTTTTTTTTTTTATCTCAGACTAAAGTTTATAGATTCTTTATTTTTTTAATATGGACAATGAGATTCGCTTATCGTTCTCGTATTAAAAACTTTCTACTCATTTTCTCTCTCTCTTATTTTCTCATACTTTACTTTTTATACTCATAATATTTACTTTTTTTTTTAATTTCCGTGTAAAATCAAACTAAAAACTTTAGTCCGGGACTGGACTGAGTGAGTAACAAAAATAAAAACTCAAGTATTTATTAACAGTGTTTTAAGGTTCTGATAGGCAAACCATTAAATTTATTTAGAACTTCTATTTCTCATTCGAAATATTGAATTTTATAATAGAACTTTCAAACAGCGTGATAATTCGATTATAAGATGCTACATCTATTTATCCATTTTAATAAAAACTGCGAGTGGATTAATAATATAATTATTCTAAATCATTATTCAATAATGCAAGTGAGGTAAAAAGTAAGTTTGTAGGCGTTGAGTTTTTGTTAATTATACAAACATCTATATCTATATATAAATAAAGGCTGAAGTAGATGGAGCCCTTTTCTAAAACAGTTTCTCGCTCAAACACCCATATCCAAAAATAGAAACTTAAGTAATTAATTGACACATGACACTCCTAAATTTTCGAAAAAAAATCTATCCTAATTCAAGTTTCAAAAAGAAAAAAAAAAATCATAATTCTTCCCTAATTCTAGCTATATAACTAGTTATTTGTTTCTTCCAAAAATAAAATAAAGTCTATACAATCATTACCAAATCTATGGCATGAATTGCTTTAATAATAATTTTGTTACTGCGTCTTTTTATCCTCACGTTTCTATTTTCTAACAATTTTACTAAAATAACTCACCAAGTAAACATACATTCGGATGTATTTCGTTTCCTTCAACTCCATCATCTATTCATAATTTCATATGTAATTCTCTCATTGCTATGAATTATTATAATTTATACAATTATATATGTGTATATATATTTATAGGTGCAAAATACTTTTACAAGAACGTCTGTGCTATATCTTTATATGGTGCGGGATAAGACTCATTAGTAATGATATCTCAACACAAATATTACAATAATAAGCTATCATTTTACGAATAAAATTATTATCAAATTTTATTAATGTAATTTGATTTTATTCTTATAATTTTTCAAAGTATTTTTTACCGTGCGTTTAACGCACGGGTGTTACTCTAATTACAAATATAAAGTGATCCAAAACACTTTCCATCCCTTATTATTTCAGAAACCAAAGAGTTCTAGTTCAAGTAGTATCAATCCATCATTTCAAAAACCAAAGAGTTCTAGTTCAAGTTGTATCTATCCGGTGTTAGATTCTCATGCGGAGGTCTCAAGTTCCAATCCCGTTAGGGAGATTGGTGTTAGCTTATTTATAGGTCTAGTTGTAGTGGATGATGTAGGGACCGCGACCACCACTCTCCACATTAGTATGATATTGTCCGCTTTGGGGCCAGTTCGCACGGTTTTGTTTTGGGGCATCTCCCAAAAGGCCTCATATTAATGAAGTGAGTGTTTGCTCTTATATACCTTGCAATTGTTTGCTCAATTGCCGATGTGGGACTTTGGGTTGCACCCCAACAAATGATACGGAAGATATATGTGAGGTTGATTTGAGAGGCGAGCAATCAGTTATGTGGATAATACAACGTGTTTTCAACCATTCCGACCACAAATTCAAAAGCTTCTCAAACATGTCTCGAGGCAGTGTTCTAAAAGACCCCCGTCTAGGCGCTAGGCGTTCATGAAACGCCTAAGTCTTGTTTAGGATATTATAATTATTTCTAAATTCTCGGCCCCGCCTAGGCGCTAGGCGGCCTTGCGGCGCCTAGCGTTTTTTAGAACCTTGTCCGAGGGTATAGTTTTGTTCGCAGAAGAAATCATCTTACTTAGAATTGTTCTAAGTGACGAATATATTTGAGATATATTTTCGGGTGGGACAATAAACAAATCATCCTACAACCGATAAATGAGAAGAATGATGATGCATAAAAAGCGTGGTACCGGGGGTACCTAATCATTCGGGAACGCGGTGTTGGATATTCCTGGACGAACGGACGATCTGCAAAACAAACACCGTTGGGGAGCGAGGGAGTTACCCCCGCGAAAACCCTCTGGTGTGAGAATAAGCATCGTCTGTATATAGATGATATAAACCGGAAGGAAAAGCGTATTATAATATTGAGAGGGTGTTTTGTGTGTACCTTTGTGTGAGGGATAGAGCCCTTATTTATAGATTTGGGGTGGAGTGTCCACCAAGAATAGAAGATCCATAATTGACTTGTATTAGGAGAGTGTATCCTTGTATAATTTAGGATCCTTAGCCCGGCAGAAGTCCATTTGTACATAAATCGTAGTAGGATTTGTTCCTTAATTTTAGGAGACTAAAATATTCCGTTCAAATAATAATAAAAAGACGAATTCTCAAATGCGGCCGCCGCACGCCATGCGGCGGTCCGCTTACCTATGGCTTGGTTCTGCTGCTCCTCGCTCCAGTCAATCTCGCTACATCCGACTGTCCAGATCAAAGCTTTATTTTCATATATAATGTTACCTTTAAGATATAAACTGTTACAATTGAGGATAAAAAATGTTACATTCATTTTTTATAAAATGTAAAATTAGTTTTAGTTGTCAATCTTATATTAATTTTGAAAAAAAAAAGTGTTACATTTGAAAAAAAGAGTGTTACATTCCTTTATAAAAAGTGTGACATTAGTTTAGTTGTCAATTTTTATGTTATCTTTTAATCGATTGCAGCAAAAATGTGGTACATTTGAAAGAAAAAAGTGTTAAATTTCGTTATAATAAGTGTTACTTTTGTTGGGAGTAAAAAAAGTTATGGATGACAAAAAAAAAAAATATTCGAAAAAAAAAGAAAAGGAAAAAGTCGCCTGGCCCCGTCGCACAGCGTGCGGCGGGTGTACAGGAGACTACCTCTAATAAAAATTTATTTTTAAAAACTGATAATTATTTTGATAATTATTTTGAAACAAAAATTAAAATTAGTGAACAGTTACTTTAGAGATGGAGGGGAGCAAAAAAAAATTTATCTGGTCAAATATGTTGAGGAACTGGAGATGGGAAGTGACTGGGTCCCGTCCCGGTACGTGGTCCCCACGCTCCCTTATTATGGAGACGCAACAAACTTGGAGCCGGTTGCACCTGATTTTTCCTGCTTGCAATTTCCTTGTGTCGGCTGATGTAGGGTCAGTCGTGAAGCTTGTCCCCACTTCCTTTGGCCTCTTCAAATCGGCTGGGGTTAGGCCTATTATATCTACCGGCTCCGCTCAGCTATATTTTCATTTTAATCTGTCTCCGCTCATTTGACACTTCCCAAATTAGATTACTTTTTATAATTTTATACTTATTCATTTAACCCACTACTGATTCTCTCTCTTCATTTTTCACCACTCAATTTATTCAACCAATACCACTATTTACCTCACTTATTCTCTCTCTTCATTTTCTATTTCACATTTATCTTTCTTAATTAATGTTCCCATGTAACGACCCCAAAACCACCCTAATTTTTTTTAACTTAAAATGGAACTTTTATGTGCATTTTATGTGTTAGAAAATATTTTTATGACTTGCATATATTATTTGAGCATATGAGTTAGTTAAAGTGTTAGTAGAAATTTTGTTAAAAGGAATAAATTAGTTAGTTGAAACTTTAGGCTTCAAAGTGTAACTTTAAAGTTCAGGGGCTTAAGTGTTGAAAATGAAAGTAGAGGGACCAAAGTGATAATTTTATAAAAAATCCTTATATACTTATCTCCTCACCTCTCCCTTTCTGCGATTATATACATAATTCCCAAAAATTCATCTCTCTCTGTATCCATGAAAGAAAAGGTAAGTTTCGTCCTATTTTAATTTCTATCTTTTTAATTACTCATCCGTTTTAAAATCTAATTATATAAAAATGATCAGGGCGTTGAGTAGGTCATTTCTAACCGATCAAAACATATTTGTGCGACACTTTTTTTGGAAATAGGTAAGTTACTAATTCCCCTTAAATAGTAAAATGATCATATATTTGCTATATGTGATATGTGGTGAAATTATTGCGAAAATAATTTTAATTGTTATACTTGTAATTTTGGGACAAAGGGAGTATTTAGTATGTTGGTTTGGTTGGGCTCAAAGTAGTATTAAAGTTGTTTTGAGACTGATTTTGTAGTCTTAGTAAAGTTATAAACGTTAAGTGTTGTACTTTTGGGACGGTGAAACGAAAGGAGTATAGTTTGTTCAAGTTTGGGCCTGACGGGTGTGTTGGGCGGCCGCCCAAATAGGGCGTGCGGCCGCACACTTATCTGGAAGATTTTTGTCTTGAGACAGAGTGTTTTGGGCGGCCGCACAGTCTGGTGTGGACGACCGCCCAGGGCTGCTGAAAAGTTTGAGTTGTTTAAGTCCAAGTGAATTAGAGTTAAATCTTGGTCTAGGTCTTAGGTGATATCCTAGAGTACCTAGAGGGTTGTTGTGGAACACCCTAGTGTTTGAAATTGGTTCCTTTGTGAACAAATGTGTTAGGGAATATGAATAAGTGTTACATGGGGTATTGTTGAACATCTTTTGATGTGGTTTGGATTGGTTCATCTTTGTGATGTGTTTGGCTTGATTGCCCGGTTGTTGTTGTTTAGCAAGTATTTATTACTGTGCTCTTTGTGGAAAGTCCAGCTGGTCTTGTTGTGGAGTCAGGCACTGGGAGAATTATAGTGGTACAAGTAAGTTCACTATAAGGTTTTCCAGTGGTACCTTCTGTGTCAGGCGGTTGGAGAATTATAGTGGCACACAAGCCAAGTTCACTATAAGGTGTCCACTGTGCCTTCTCAGTTTCCCCAGTCCGGATTGGCCTTGGATGGGATGAATCGCTCCCTTTGGTGAGCATTTGGGTTATGACTTTGTGTCATATTTCCCTCTCTGGTTACTTTGGTTCTATTGGTTATGGTTTGGTTTCAGGATCCTGGCTTCAGCTATTTATGCTGCTCAGATGGTATTCTCAGACAGTTATGTTTATTCGGTAAACCTTGGCTTGGTATTCCCGTAGGAGTGTTTACTCCTACACTATGTGTTGTATGATGAGCTGGTCGTTATTTCCAACCGGTGTGGGACGGTTGGCGATAGGGAGCCTCTCATGTTATGTGCTATATGCTATATGATTAATTATTGATATTGTTTCTTTATGATTATCATATCAGCATGTAACGTAGTTGCATTTTAGTAGCTTACTGAGATTCATTCTCACCCTTATTTGTTTACTGTTTTAGATAACGGCGAGTCCAGGGAATAGGACACTTTGGCACGGGAGGACGTTAAAGTGGTAAGAGTTGGGATTTGTTTGTAAAGGTTACATTACATAGATGTAATACCTTTTGGGTAGAGTTTCCTTGACTTTATCATCTTGTAACACCTATATTTTGGATAATGTCGGTGTATGTACATTTGTATAAAAGTTTGTAAGCCTTCGGGCTAAATACTTTCGTTTGTGAAGTGGTTTGAAAAGTTTGTTTGAAAGTTAGTGGAAGTTTTTGAACTTCAAGTGTGGATTTTGTTAACTTTAAGAAAGTATATTTCGAAAAAATATTCTAAAAGTGTTTTATGACGTCTTCCAATCGTGTCCCGAGCGTGGGGCCAAGTAAGACCACGGGTCTGGGGTGCGACAGTTGGTATCAGAGCTAGGTTGTAGATGGTATAGAATGACTAAGTGACCTAAGAGGGTAGTTGGGTAGAGAGTGAGTAACGTTGAATGTTTTATGCAGGTAATCACTGAAAACGGTTGGAACAGAGGGTGATCAGTCGGGGCCTTCAGGGCTGGGTAATGCTAGAGAAGAGGTTTCGAACAATGTTCCAAGGTATGTTTGAAACTGTAATGAAAACAATTGACGAATAGTTGATCATAAAAGCAAGGTTGAAGCCTCAGATGTGACAAAACGAGGAGGACAGTGAAAACCACAACCCCAGCGTGGTGATAGTAAAGAATACCAAGGGACATCTTCGCAAGCTAAGGAATCTTTTCAAGGGCCACAGAATAGAAGAACTCAAGGCAAACGAGTATGTAGCTATTGTCGGAAGGAGGGGCATTTAGAAGAAAGATGTTGGAAGAAGCAAGGTAAATGTATGAGATGTGGTCAGTTGGGTCACTTTCAGAGGAATTGCTCTAGATTTAAGAATCAGTTATCGGGAAATGTAATTGGGTCTTCTCAGGGCCAGAAGAGGGATTCTTCAGGAAAGCTTAAGGTACAAGGTAGTGTTTCTGCCATCAATCAACAACAGATTTCAGATCCTTCTAATGTGACTGGAAGTATTATTTCTATGTCTAGTTTGAGAGCACATACACTTATAGACCCTGGCTCTTCGCATTCTTATATGTCTGTGCATTTTGTTTCTCGATTACATGTGTCTCCTGAGTCTCTACCTTAGGTGTTAGAGGTGTCTATCCTAAGGGGGAGTGTTTGGTGATTGATAGAGTGTTGCGCACTTGTGATGTGAAAATTTGTGAGCATGTTTTACTTGCTGGTTTAGTTATTTTGCCATAGCAAGATTTTGATATTATTGTGGTGGAGTTTTATATGCTAGTGTGCTTTAATTAAGCATGGTAGATATATGTGTTTACATTCATGCTATTTATGCATTAAAGTCTGAAATTTTTTTATCACAAGGTTATGCCTGGTATTTGGTTTATGGGGTTGGCAGCAGAGTGTCTATAGCTAAACTAGAGAATGTACTCTTCCTTTGTGGGATCTCAGATATGTTTTCTATTGAGTAGTACATGATGTTAGTTGTGGTGCCCTAGGCACGTTTAATAAACGTTGTAATTGTTATCATTTATTTCATATCAATAAAAGAGATGTTTTGATTATTATTGTTGTTCATGTTTTACTTATAATAATCCCCGTCCCTAGTACTTATAAGCACTAGTATAAAGGCTAAATGATCATGAGATGATCATGTTAGATTTATGGGTACTTGTTTGGAACAAGGTACTGGACATGACCCGCTGTATGAGATTTATGTCATGGTCTATGTCAAACATATATCTCATATTAGTTATGTCATTTGAATCCTTAGACATGAAGATATTATAGTCTTCCACTTGATGAACATTGTGTTTGACATATTCAAACGCTACCTTAACACGGTAGTTATAAAGGGTATGATTGGCATAATCGGATTCTCGTTGGGAAGAATAATAAGCTAAATGGATTTGTCCCTCCACGGAGAGATGTCAAGCTTGGGCCTCTCGTAAGAATGATGTTGATGAAATGTTCGGCCGGACTCAAATGAATTGATTGGATCAATGTCATTTGGATTATCAACCTATTCGGAATCGAGAAAGTATTGAACAAAACAAGTTGACTGTTTGACCATGACTTGTGTTCAATGACATCGTGGACAAAGGGATTATGACATATTCTAAAGGAATGCGAACTTGTATCTAGTTATACTATTTGGGTAGGTATGACGGTTTGCTAGAACCTAATCATATCTTATGGAATTCATGTTTGAGCCCATTGCCAACTTAGTAATATCCTAGAGGGTCACACACAATAGAACGAATCTTAAATAAAAGGACTATATTGGAATTTAGGGTCGAAGGACCTCCAAGGAATTTCTGGAAAAGTTCTGGGCCTCCTGGTCAACCAAGCGGGCGCTTGGGTTGCACCAGGCGGGGCGCCTGTTCAAGCCGGAAAGAGACTGGAGTTTCTGCCCAAACAGGCGGGCGCCTGGGTGGTACCAGGCGGGCGCCTGGTGCTGCCGAAAGGAAAATTCCTAATTCGATTTAGGAAGGTTTTTGGCACAAGATTCCTATTTGGAATAGGTCTTAATTGTGTATAAAAACCCCAATTCGGCACAGACCATATTAACTAGTGATTTTGTGAGGCTCAAAGAGTTTGAGAGAGATATTATTTGTTCTAAGATATCTTGATTGAGGAACAAAATAATTCACAAATAAATTCCATATAGTTCTTTATTATATTGTGAAAGTGTGTTTCATAATATTGGTCTAGCAACCAAGATCAAAGAAGTTCCTTTGATATTCGTTCGAAGTGTGGATACCGCTAGAGGGTGAAAATCATCATCTTCAAAGTTCGTGTTCAAGCTTTGTGATCGTGATAAAGCTTCAAGATCTCCACCAAGACCAAAGAGAAAATTTGATAGCCATCAAGGTTAGTTATTCCTCTATTCATCTTGTTGTATTTGATTTAATCATATGAACGGATCCATGGCTTTGGGTTCTTAAAATTTTAATTGTTATATTCCGCTGCGCATGTTACTTGGAAACCCAACAGTGGTATCAGAGCCCCGTTCATGTTGATTAATTCAATACTTGGATCATGTTGTGTGTATATAAATTGTTTATGTGCCAAGCATGATATGAATATTGGATTATATGATGTTTATGTGTTTTGTGATTCTATGTGGTTTATTGTTCCAACTTTAATCGCACGATTCAATCGCAATAAAAATTATGGTGGATTCTGAATTATTTCGATTATTGATTTATGATTGGATCAAAGTTTTAATAATCGGGGAAAAATAATTTTGAGACAAAATTTTCGAACTTTAAAATCTATACTATTCTGGCTATTCAAGCGGGCGCCTGGTCCTTTGCAGGCGGGCGCTCGGTGGTCAAGATTTGTTCTGATTTTGGTTAAAATCTGAATATGAAATTTTGATAAATCCAACAAAACCAGTAACAGGACCACTTCAGACTTGCTGATCTGGAATGGGTTTTGGGTAGTTGGTTTGTGTGTGGATTTTGGGGTTTGATTTTCCTATTTGTTTTAGTCTTGTGATTCCTAGATTGGTTCAAGTTTTGGAAGGCTAATCTACGTTCATCGAGATTGTGGGTTTCCCCAAATTGATCGCAATCAAAGTTTCAAAGATAAAACGAAGTTAGAATTATGAAGAGTTCATAATTGCTAAAATTGAGAAACAAAGTTCTTGATTCAATGATGGAGATCCATGTGGAATTGTGAATGCAATTGGCCTACGTTCATCGAGACCATCTATTGCTTAGTTTCGGCCACATGGACTACTTCTTGGTTTCTGAATTAGTCGCGGGATTGTGGTTGCCTAATGGCTTAGTTCGACCGCACTTCTTGTTGTCTGATTTGGAGATAATAACCAAAGTTGAAATAGTCTTATCCTCATAATTATAGAGAAACTAATGGACACATAAATATCATGCTTAAATTAATGGAGATTAATTTAGTGGCTAAACTTGATGTATAACATGTTTATATTATGTGCTCATAAATGTGTTATATGCTATATGTGATGAACCTTCAAAGAAAGTTTTAAGTCCTTTTGCCATGCCATGATTAAAACACTGTTTATACATGAGTAATTTTATGTGGGCTCGCCAAAGCGAGGTGCATTGATTTTTATTATGTTTGAGCAAGATGAGTGAATAAGAGTTTCCTATGCGTTTTAAAATGGTTGGACTTAATTAAGCGTCAAAACAGTTTTGGGCTTAAGGCAAAGATGAGATTTAACATGCTTTTTGAAATTGGATTTCTTAAAGAATCTCATGAAAAGAACTGAGAGTCATATGAGATATGATGAC
>JAOWBW010000944.1:0-85323 GCA_026119855.1 Campanula takesimana
TTATTCAGTTTAGTCCCTGGACTTAACGAAGTCAGTCAGGAACTTAACGGAAGTGACAGGAACTCACGAGGACAACTAAAAATGGGGAGAACCACAAAATCAAATGTGCATCGGGGTGAGAGGTTCAAGGCGGGGTGTCTACAGCACCCGTTAGGCATGACATAATATCTACGTCCACTACAAGTTCACCATTGACTCGTTATACCCAGACTAATTCGATTAAACCAAGTCCAAACTTACCTTGGTCCCTTTAAGGCTATGTTTGACTGTTACGATCGTAAAGTGTGTTTATAGTTATGTCCGTGACATAACTGGTCGACCTATAAACACAATCATCAGGATTAATCAAACTTGTCTTCCTTTCTCACTTATCACTTTTAGATCATTAAGGCAATCGCTTTCCTAGACATGTACCATCCAGATGAATTAGTTTATGGCTCTAGGTAGCATGCTAAAGTAGTAGATATTGATTTAATACCTTTTAAGTATAGCAGAAAGTCACATAGGGTATCATGCCCGTATAAATGGCATTTTAGAGACATCACACAATGAGCAAGAGGGACACGTTGCTCATTTCTCTTGGTCAATGCACACTTGTTACCAAAACAAGTGCTACAGTGGTATAACTCCTTTTAAGGAGCGTATGTCAATAATTTACTCACTGTACAGATATTTAGTTCGGAGACACTTCTTAATCCCCAACTATTTATATCTGGCTCGTCTTTTATTTCCAGACATATGAGAAGTGTCTTGATTCTCATGCGGTCTTCAATTTGACCTTTTTTTGATTTGCATCAATTGACATATTTAATGTAATGTACTTAGCATACTCCTTTGGTATCTCAAGTATCATTATCTCATCTCAGCTTGCTTTCGTGGCTCCTGAGGCGGTTACTCGTGTGAGAGAGTTAACCTTTGTCTGGTGACATACTCTTATATAGTGTAATGCATGTGTCAATATAATAGAACAAATTATTTATACATCTCAAGAATATAAACTTGGTATTCATCAGAAAGTGCATAAACAAACATAGTTCCATAAACGTAGTTCAAACTGAAGTAAAACGTAAACTTATTTCTTAAGTACATGTACACCCTTCGAAGACCCATAGCCCTAACATGACTTAGAAAGACATCTTTAGCAAGGGGCTTAGTCATAGGGTCATCTACCATCACATTAGTAGAAATGTACTCTAACGTTACTTCATTACTTGCTATAGTCTCTCGAATGTAGTTATTCCTTAGATCAATGTGTTTGGTTCTTCTATGATACTTTGGATCTTTCGTGAAAGCAATGGACGCTTGATTGTCATAATAAACTGTCACGGGGTCAGATGGATGATCGACCATTCCAAGATCCTCCATGAACCTCTTTAACCAAACAGCCTCCTGAACAGCTGTTGTGCATGCAGTGAATTCAGCTTCCATGGTAGAGAGAGATACACTTGTTTGCTTCTTGCTATTCCACGTAATAGCTCCGTTACTAAGCAAGAATACATAACCTGATGTTGACTTTCGGTTATCATTATCTCCTCCCTAATCAGCATTACTATAACCAACTATCCGTGAGTTGGATCCTTGATAACACAACATGTAGTCGACAGTTCCTTTTAGATAATGTAATATCCTTTTGACTGCTCCCCAATGTGCTCTTCCAGAATTAGATTGATAACGACTAACCATGCCAACTGCGAAAGCTAAATCTGGACGAGTACACATTACTGCATGTTGGGTTTCCTAGTAACATGCGCAGCGGAATTAAGCATTTAAATTTTTCATGAAACCCAAAGCCCATAGATCTATTCATATGATTAAGTCAAATATATCTATAGAATATAGGAATACTAACCCTTGAAGCGTTTCTTCAACAACCTTGATTTTGGTGGAACCTTGAAGCTTGATCACGAACAAGAAACGGGAACCAAAACACGAACTCTTGGAGGTGATAAGTTTCACCCTCTAGTGGTATCCACACGACGAACGAATATCAAGAACACTTGATCTTGGTTGCTAGACCAAATTGTGAAACACGCTTTCACAATATTATGAACTACATGGAATTAATTATGTGATGTTCTTGTTCTTCACCCATGAGATCTTAGAACAAGAATTTACCCTCTAAAACCCTTTGGAGGCACACATAATGATACAAGAACAACTAGGTCTGAATTGGGGTGTTTGAACATCTATTTATACTCACAAGTCCTTAACCCTTAAGGTCTTTGAGTCTAAATCCCGCATAGTTCGAAACTTTCCAAAACAGCCTTTTGCGGCGTGCTCGGCCGCTCCTTTTAAAGTGCTCTAATGTGTGTGACCCTCTAGGATTACACTAAGTTGGCAATGGGTCCAAACATGAAACCATAAGATATGATTAGGTTCTAGTAAACCGTCATACCTACCCAAATAGTGTAACTAGATACAAGTTCGTATTCTTTTAGAACATGTCATAATCCCTTTGTCCACGATGTCATTGAACACAAGTCATGGTCAACAAGTCAACTTGTTTTGTTCAATACTTTCTCGATTCCGAATATGTTGATAATTCAAATGACAATGATCCAATCAATTCATTTGAGTCCGGCCGAACATTTCATCAACATCATTCCTACGAGGGGCCCAAGCTTGACATCTCTCCGAGGAGGGACAAATCCAACTCAGCTTATTATTCTTCCCTACGTGAATCCAATTATGCCAATCATACCCTTTATAGCTACCCGTTTAAGGGTAACGTTTGAATATGTCAAACATAATGTTCATCAAGTGGAAGACATAATAACTTCATGTCTAAGGATTCAAATGACATAACTAATATGAGATCTATATATGACATTGACCATGACATAAATCTCATACCGCGGGTCATGTCCAGTACCTTATTCCAAACAAGTACCCATAAATCTAACATGATCATCTCATGATCATTTAGCCTTTATGCTAGTGCCTAACAAGCTCTATGGACAGAGATTATTATAAGTAAACATGAACTACAATAATCTTAACATCTCTTTATCGTTATGAATAAAATGATAACTTACACAACGTTTGACCAAAATTGCTTAGGGCACCAACACCGGCAATCTTCCACTTGCCCTAGACCCAATCTCCTAAGTATCCAATACCCATGGACCTAACATGACCATCATGTTCAGCTTGTGGAAGTCCCTTTGTTTAGCGTGTCCTCTGAGTTATCATTAAATGATACTTTGCATGTATTTACGTTTCCCATATCAACGATCTCTCGAACGATACGAAAACGCCTAAGTATGTGTTTGGATTACAGATGTGCCCTTGGTTCCTTTGCTTGAGCAATAGCATCATTATTACCATAATAAAGGTCTATTGGTTAGCAATACTAGGAACCACTTCTTAATCCAAACAATTCCTTTGCAGCATCCAATGCACCAATATACTTAGTTTCAATGTAGAATTTGTTGACTGTACTTTGCTTAGAATTCATCTAGCTTACAGCTCCAACATAAATATAAAATCCGATTGCGAACTTTCATCATCTTTGTAGGCTTGAAAACTTGCATCCATGTAACACTTTACATGAGATCAACTTTCATACCTCCATAGATCCAAAACGAATCTTTGGTCTTTCTCAAGTACTAAAGAATCGCTTTAATAGCCAAATAGTCATCCAGTAACTCTTACCGGCACCGGATAGATATCTTCTCTTCATGCTCCAAGCATAAGATATATCCGGCCTTGTACATGTTATGGTAGTCATGACGAATCCAATTGCCGAAGCATATGGTTCTCACTCATTTTCTCATGCTCATCATTTGTCTACGGACATTGAATCTTGCTTAGAGAAACTCCATGTATCATTAGCAAGTTTCCTCTTCTTAGAATTTCCATGCGGAACCTTCTTAGAATCTTGTCATGTATGTACATTGGCTTAAACCAATTAGCTTCTTTTATCTATATCCATAGATCTTTATGCCAAGGATATATGCGGCTTCATCCATATATTTCATTGCGAAACACTTTCCTAACCAAATCTTTACAGATTAAAGTGTGGGAATGTCGTTTTCAATGAGCAATATGTCATCCACATATAATTTAAGGAATAGCACTATGCTCCCACTAATCTTCTTGTCTACACAAGGCTCATCTTTGTTCTTGATAAAACCAAACTCTTTGATTTGATTCATCAAAACAAAGATTCCAACTCCCAGTAGCTTGCTTCAATCCATCCCATGGATTTCCGCAACTCACATACTTTATTAGAATTTTCTAGACTGTCAAAACCTTTAGGTTGTATCCAATACATCCTTAAGTGAATTCTAGTTAAGGAATGCTGTTTTGACATCCATCTGTCAAATTTCATATTCCAAATATGAAGATAATGAGAATTCTAATGTCTTTGAACATGACAACAAGTGAGAAAGTTTCATCATATTCCAAATATGAGTCAACCTTTTCACATTTTGTCTTGCTCAATTAGTATGTTCCTTGCTATCCATGTTAGTTTTCTCCAAGAAAACTTGATTCATTCCTTTGGTTTTTACACCTTAGGTTAGAATGATCAAGTTCCAAACTTGATTATTGTACATGGACTGCCTTTTAGATTCTATGACTCCAAGTCATAAATCTAAATATGGAGCGAGCATTGCGTTTTTGATAAGTGGTAAACATGTCATTCTCAATGAATTTTACCTCAATACTTTCGATTTCAAAATATCCAATATTTCTTGTAATAGATTGTATCTTATCACATATGCAAGTACTTGTGTAACTTGAACGATTTTTCACAATTCATTGTGAAAGTTTGTTCAACTTCCATTTTAGGTTCAATGTTATTTTCTGGGTCTCGAACCATTCAAGATATATTTTACTCCCACTGATTCTTTTAGAGATAATCATCTTATCTAGAAAAGTACCATCATAAGTAACAAACCATTTGTTTCTTATGAGTAAAATAATATCCTCAAGTTTCCTTAGGATATCCCATGAAAATTCATTTATTAGATTTAAATTTGAGTGTGTCACAGACAGCTCCTTTCCAAAAGGTCTCACCGTCTTAAATCTTTATGAAAGACAAACTCAGTTTTCTCTCATCTTTTAACCCTTTTGATGAAACTCAAATTAGTGTGATTATACCGGTTTCCAATTCATAACCCCAAAACAAATAATAGAAGATCAATTTGACTTTATCATCTAATGAACCATATCCAATAAGGTTCTATACTTCCACGTAGACACATCATTCTCAATGATGTTCTTGGTGAAGTTAAATATGAAACGATTTCACAACCTTATAGATGATTGTCAAAGCTCTTGGTTTGATTATTCATCATCTTGACCGAATCAGAGTCTTTGAATAATCTTTCCAAACATTACAAAAATTCTCTTCTAGCATTGCTACTTAATAGACCATATACATCGACATGTAATATGTCTAATAAGATAATAGCCTTTTACTATTTCTAGTAAAAGATGTTTTGGTCCAAGTAAATGAAATTGCATAAATTATATGATTCCAAATCATATAACTTAAAACTCCGTCCCATGGAATTTTAGATATGCATTTCTCATTTATTTGATCAAAACAATAATGCATAAAGAATTTAATTATTTATGTTATACCTCATCTATTATTTTGTCCTTCAAGATTTAGGATATAAGATTTTATTTATATGATTTCACAATACTATAAAGTAAATCATGATAAATAAAGCACCTTTTTTATTCCAAATAAGAAATAATTATCCTTCATTATCTTATAACAAAACAATATTTTTCTACTTCATGAGTAAAGTCACTTTATAAGTGTTCTACAAACAATGTTGCAACAATTGCATCATTACCATTCGTAGATCAAACTTTACTATAAGTAGTATTTCAATTTACTAATTATTGCACATTTATACAAATGTGTGATTCACATCCGGTATCCAATACCCAATAATTAAATTTAGAAAGATTAATTTATAACATAAATATCCCAAGTGGTAGTTTCACTATCACTCATTTATTGATCATCCAGTATTTTGATTACAATTTTAAATGGCCAATCCAATTGCCATGATACCAAATTGTATTAATTAGAGTTATAATTTTAACCACAATTATTTCCTTTAGGTTTGACAACGCTTGTCTTACCTTTCTTTTGGCACTTGGTCCCTTTCCTTCATGAACCATGAGCATTTGGAGAACCATTCTCCACTTTCTTCATCTCCGCAGTTTTAAACATATCATGCAACTCGGAGAGATTCTTATTCATTCCATGCAAGTTATTTTCCATCACGAGGTGATTATAACTTTAGGCAATGAATTAAGAATGAGATTCGTGACTAGCTCCAATCGAAATTGGACTACCAAGTTTCTCAAGATGCTCCACGTAGCCTTTCATCTTAAGCATGTGAGGTCCAACTTGTTGTCCTTCACTTTATTTTGCAATAAACGAATACAACAATGGAGTCAAACCTCTTTTGCTCAACTTGCTCTTGAAACATGCCTTTCAACTTCCACGCCTATCTCATAGGCTTCAAAATGTTCCAAACATTTGTTGGAGTCTTGAGCACATAATCGCGAGCATGAGACAACTCACATCCCAATAATCATTCTCATGCTTCTTTGTGACTGTCTCTTTCGCCCCAAGGGCATTGGCTTTGTGTTCTTTTAGGAATAGACCTACCAAGAATGTACAACCATTCTTCTTGCCTTAGAACCATTCTTAGGCTTCGGATCCAATCCATGAAGTTTGTACCATTCTCTTGAAGCTCATCCTTCCAAAGGATCAATCGCAACGATATTGATTTAGTGTTATTAGTTATTCCACAAATATGCAAAATTTTCAAAATTTTATAAGTACCAATTTCATTAAAGATATAAATAGTGTAATTTCTAAAATTACTCCCACTAAATTATATAACCTTCTTATACAATAATTTTTATAATATAATTTAATGAGCTAAGATCCAACTTTAATTTAATTTTGAGTCCACGGAGGCGGACCGCTCAAAACCAAATTAATTAGGTAGACAACCCTGTCAATCATATCCCATATGACTCTTAGATCCTTTTCTGAGATTCTTTAAGAAATCCAATTTCAAAAAGCATGTTTTAATCTTATCTTTGCCTAGGCCCAAAACAGTTTTGACGCCTAATTAAGTCCATCCATTTTAAACGCATAGGAACCATTCAAATTAATGCACCTCGCGGAGGCGAGCCCACATTAAATAATGAACATATCTTGCTCATACAGAATAAAATCAATGCACCTCGCGGAGGCGAGCCCACATGAAATTACTCTTGCATTCACAAGTGTTTTAATCATGGCGTGGCAAAAAGGACTTAAAACCTTTTTAAAGAAGGTTCAAACCATATAGCATACAACACATTTATGAGAACATAGAATAAATATGTTAAGCATCAAGTTTAGTCACTAAATTAATCCCATTAATTTAAGCATGATATTATGTGTCATTAGTTTCTCTATAATTATGAGGATGAGACTCTTTGAACTTTGGTTATCATCTCCAAATCAAGACAACAAGAAGTGCGGCCGAACTAAGCCATTGGCAACCACAATTACGCACTAATTCAAGAAACCAAGAAAGTAGTCCATGTGGCCGAAACTAAGCAATAGATGGTCTCGGTGAATGTAGGCCAATTGCATACACAATTCCACATGGATCTCCAATCTTTGAATCAAGAACTTTGTTTCTCAATTTTAGCAATTATGAACTCTTCATAATTCTAACTTCGTTTTATCTTTGAATCTTTGAATGCGATCAAGTTTGGGAAACACAATCTCGATGAACGTAGATTAGCCATCCAAACCTTGATTCAATCTCAGAATCACAAGACTAAAACAAATAGGAAATTTAAACCCTAGTATCCAACCCAAAACCCTAGCACAAGCCCCCACGCCAAAACCGTCCGGCCGGGTCTTTGCATGGTCCGGTCGGACTCCTTGAAAATTCTGAAAATGTTAAAGTTCCAAAATTTATCTCAAAATTGTTTTCCCGATTCAATTAGGATTTGGTGTTCTTGGTGATCCAATCACCATGATCATCAAAACCTTGAATAAACCATTTATTCTTGAATCCCTAAATTATCAAAACTTTGATCCAATCAAAAATTGATAATCCAAACATTTTATATCCACCATAATTTTTATTGCGATTGAATCGTGCGATTAAAGTTATGAAAACAATAAACCACATAAACGCATATAACACATACAACATCATAATCCCAATATTCAAATCATGCTAGGCACATAAACAAACAATTTATATACACACAACATGATTATGTATTGAAATAATCAACATGAACGGGGCTCTGATACCACTGTTGGGTTTCCTAGTAACATGCGCAGCGGAATTAAGCATTTAAATTTTTCATGAAACCCAAATCCCATAGATCCATTCATATGATTAAGTCAAATACATCTATAATGAATATATGAATACTAACCCTTGAAGCGTTTATTCAACAACCTTGATTTTGGTGGAACCTTGAAGCTTGATCAAGAACAAGAAACGGAACCAAAACACGAACTCTTGGAGGTGATAAGTTTCACCCTCTAGCGGTATCCACACGACGAACGAATATCAAGAACACTTGATCTTGGTTGCTAGACCAAATTGTGAAATACGCTTTCACAATATTATGAACTACATGGAATTAATTATGTGATGTTCTTGTTCTTCACCCACTCAAACCCTTTGGAGGCACACATAATGATACAAGAACAACTAGGTCTGAATTGGGGTGTTTGAACATCTATTTATACTCACAAGTCCTTAACCCTTAAGGTCTTTGAGTCTAAATCCCGCATAGTTCGAAACTTTCCAAAACAGCCTTTTGCGGCGTGCTCGGCCGCTCCTTTTAAAGTGCTCTAATGTGTGTGACCCTCTAGGATTACACTAAGTTGGCAATGGGTCCAAACATGAAACCATAAGATATGATTAGGTTCTAGTAAACCGTCATACCTACCCAAATAGTGTAACTAGATACAAGTTCGTATTCTTTTAGAACATGTCATAATCCCTTTGTCCACGATGTCATTGAACACAAGTCATGGTCAACAAGTCAACTTGTTTTGTTCAATACTTTCTCGATTCCGAATATGTTGATAATTCAAATGACAATGATCCAATCAATTCATTTGAGTCCGGCCGAACATTTCATCAACATCATTCCTACGAGGGGCCCAAGCTTGACATCTCTCCGAGGAGGGACAAATCCAACTCAGCTTATTATTCTTCCCTACGTGAATCCAATTATGCCAATCATACCCTTTATAGCTACCCGGTTAAGGGTAACGTTTGAATATGTCAAACATAATGTTCATCAAGTGGAAGACAATAATAACTTCATGTCTAAGGATTCAAATGACATAACTAATATGAGATCTATATATGACATTGACCATGACATAAATCTCATACCGCGGGTCATGTCCAGTACCTTATTCCAAACAAGTACCCATAAATCTAACATGATCATCTCATGATCATTTAGCCTTTATGCTAGTGCCTAACAAGCTCTATGGACAGAGATTATTATAAGTAAACATGAACTACAATAATCTTAACATCTCTTTATCGTTATGAATAAAATGATAACTTACACAACGTTTGACCAAAATTGCTTAGGGCACCAACACCGGCAATCTTCCACTTGCCCTAGACCCAATCTCCTAAGTATCCAATACCCATGGACCTAACATGACCATCATGTTCAGCTTGTGGAAGTCCCTTTGTTAGCGTGTCCTCTGAGTTATCATTAAATGATACTTTGCATGTATTTACGTTTCCCATATCAACGATCTCTCGAACGATACGAAAACGCCTAAGTATGTGTTTGGATTACAGATGTGCCCTTGGTTCCTTTGCTTGAGCAATAGCATCATTATTACCATAATAAAGGTCTATTGGTTAGCAATACTAGGAACCACTTCTTAATCCAAACAATTCCTTTGCAGCATCCAATGCACCAATATACTTAGTTTCAATTGTAGAATTTGTTGACTGTACTTTGCTTAGAATTCATCTAGCTTACAGCTCCAACATAAATATAAAATCCGATTGCGAACTTTCATCATCTTTGTAGGCTTGAAAACTTGCATCCATGTAACACTTTACATGAGATCAACTTTCATACCTCCATAGATCCAAAACGAATCTTTGGTCTTTCTCAAGTACTAAAGAATCGCTTTAATAGCCAAATAGTCATCCAGTAACTCTTACCGGCACCGGATAGATATCTTCTCTTCATGCTCCAAGCATAAGATATATCCGGCCTTGTACATGTTATGGTAGTCATGACGAATCCAATTGCCGAAGCATATGGTTCTCACTCATTTTCTCATGCTCATCATTTGTCTACGGACATTGAATCTTGCTTAGAGAAACTCCATGTATCATTAGCAAGTTTCCTCTTCTTAGAATTTCCATGCGGAACCTTCTTAGAATCTTGTCAATGTATGTACATTGGCTTAAACCAATTAGCTTCTTTTATCTATATCCATAGATCTTTATGCCAAGGATATATGCGGCTTCATCCATATATTTCATTGCGAAACACTTTCCTAACCAAATCTTTACAGATTAAAGTGTGGGAATGTCGTTTTCAATGAGCAATATGTCATCCACATATAATTTAAGGAATAGCACTATGCTCCCACTAATCTTCTTGTCTACACAAGGCTCATCTTTGTTCTTGATAAAACCAAACTCTTTGATTTGATTCATCAAAACAAAGATTCCAACTCCCAGTAGCTTGCTTCAATCCATCCCATGGATTTCCGCAACTCACATACTTTATTAGAATTTTCTAGACTGTCAAAACCTTTAGGTTGTATCCAATACATCCTTAAGTGAATTCTAGTTAAGGAATGCTGTTTTGACATCCATCTGTCAAATTTCATATTCCAAATATGAAGATAATGAGAATTCTAATGTCTTTGAACATGACAACAAGTGAGAAAGTTTCATCATATTCCAAATATGAGTCAACCTTTTCACATTTTGTCTTGCTCAATTAGTATGTTCCTTGCTATCCATGTTAGTTTTCTCCAAGAAAACTTGATTCATTCCTTTGGTTTTTACACCTTAGGTTAGAATGATCAAGTTCCAAACTTGATTATTGTACATGGACTGCCTTTTAGATTCTATGACTCCAAGTCATAAATCTAAATATGGAGCGAGCATTGCGTTTTTGATAAGTGGTAAACATGTCATTCTCAATGAATTTTACCTCAATACTTTCGATTTCAAAATATCCAATATTTCTTGTAATAGATTGTATCTTATCACATATGCAAGTACTTGTGTAACTTGAACGATTTTTTCACAATTCATTGTGAAAGTTTGTTCAACTTCCATTTTAGGTTCAATGTTATTTTCTGGGTCTCGAACCATTCAAGATATATTTTACTCCCACTGATTCTTTTAGAGATAATCATCTTATCTAGAAAAGTACCATCATAAGTAACAAACCATTTGTTTCTTATGAGTAAAATAATATCCTCAAGTTTCCTTAGGATATCCCATGAAAATTCATTTATTAGATTTAAATTTGAGTGTGTCACAGACAGCTCCTTTCCAAAAGGTCTCACCGTCTTAAATCTTTATGAAAGACAAACTCAGTTTTCTCTCATCTTTTAACCCTTTTGATGAAACTCAAATTAGTGTGATTATACCGGTTTCCAATTCATAACCCCAAAACAAATAATAGAAGATCAATTTGACTTTATCATCTAATGAACCATATCCAATAAGGTTCTATACTTCCACGTAGACACATCATTCTCAATGATGTTCTTGGTGAAGTTAAATATGAAACGATTTCACAACCTTATAGATGATTGTCAAAGCTCTTGGTTTGATTATTCATCATCTTGACCGAATCAGAGTCTTTGAATAATCTTTCCAAACATTACAAAAATTCTCTTCTAGCATTGCTACTTAATAGACCATATACATCGACATGTAATATGTCTAATAAGATAATAGCCTTTTACTATTTCTAGTAAAAGATGTTTTGGTCCAAGTAAATGAAATTTGCATAAATTATATGATTCCAAATCATATAACTTAAAACTCCGTCCCATGGAATTTTAGATATGCATTTCTCATTTATTTGATCAAAACAATAATGCATAAAGAATTTAATTATTTATGTTATAACCTCATCTATTATTTTGTCCTTCAAGATTTAGGATATAAGATTTTATTTATATGATTTCACAATACTATAAAGTAAATCATGATAAATAAAGCACCTTTTTTATTCCAAATAAGAAATAATTATCCTTCATTATCTTATAACAAAACAATATTTTTCTACTTCATGAGTAAAGTCACTTTATAAGTGTTCTACAAACAATGTTGCAACAATTGCATCATTACCATTCGTAGATCAAACTTTACTATAAGTAGTATTTCAATTTACTAATTATTGCACATTTATACAAATGTGTGATTCACATCCGGTATCCAATACCCAATAATTAAATTTAGAAAGATTAATTTATAACATAAATATCCCAAGTGGTAGTTTCACTATCACTCATTTATTGATCATCCAGTATTTTGATTACAATTTTAAATGGCCAATCCAATTGCCATGATACCAAATTGTATTAATTAGAGTTATAATTTTAACCACAATTATTTCCTTTAGGTTTGACAACGCTTGTCTTACCTTTCTTTTGGCACTTGGTCCCTTTCCTTCATGAACCATGAGCATTTGGAGAACCATTCTCCACTTTCTTCATCTCCGCAGTTTTAAACATATCATGCAACTCGGAGAGATTCTTATTCATTCCATGCAAGTTATTTTCCATCACGAGGTGATTATAACTTTAGGCAATGAATTAAGAATGAGATTCGTGACTAGCTCCAATCGAAATTGGACTACCAAGTTTCTCAAGATGCTCCACGTAGCCTTTCATCTTAAGCATGTGAGGTCCAACTTGTTGTCCTTCACTTTATTTTGCAATAAACGAATACAACAATGGAGTCAAACCTCTTTTGCTCAACTTGCTCTTGAAACATGCCTTTCAACTTCCACGCCTATCTCATAGGCTTCAAAATGTTCCAAACATTTGTTGGAGTCTTGAGCACATAATCGCGAGCATGAGACAACTCACATCCCAATAATCATTCTCATGCTTCTTTGTGACTGTCTCTTTCGCCCCAAGGGCATTGGCTTTGTGTTCTTTTAGGAATAGACCTACCAAGAATGTACAACCATTCTTCTTGCCTTAGAACCATTCTTAGGCTTCGGATCCAATCCATGAAGTTTGTACCATTCTCTTGAAGCTCATCCTTCCAAAGGATCAATCGCAACGATATTGATTTAGTGTTATTAGTTATTCCACAAATATGCAAAATTTTCAAAATTTTATAAGTACCAATTTCATTAAAGATATAAATAGTGTAATTTCTAAAATTACTCCCACTAAATTATATAACCTTCTTATACAATAATTTTTATAATATAATTTAATGAGCTAAGATCCAACTTTAATTTAATTTTGAGTCCACGGAGGCGGACCGCTCAAAACCAAATTAATTAGGTAGACAACCCTGTCAATCATATCCCATATGACTCTTAGATCCTTTTCTGAGATTCTTTAAGAAATCCAATTTCAAAAAGCATGTTTTAATCTTATCTTTGCCTAGGCCCAAAACAGTTTTGACGCCTAATTAAGTCCATCCATTTTAAACGCATAGGAACCATTCAAATTAATGCACCTCGCGGAGGCGAGCCCACATTAAATAATGAACATATCTTGCTCATACATGAATAAAATCAATGCACCTCGCGGAGGCGAGCCCACATGAAATTACTCTTGCATTCACAAGTGTTTTAATCATGGCGTGGCAAAAAGGACTTAAAACCTTTTTAAAGAAGGTTCAAACCATATAGCATACAACACATTTATGAGAACATAGAATAAATATGTTAAGCATCAAGTTTAGTCACTAAATTAATCCCATTAATTTAAGCATGATATTTATGTGTCATTAGTTTCTCTATAATTATGAGGATGAGACTCTTTGAACTTTGGTTATCATCTCCAAATCAAGACAACAAGAAGTGCGGCCGAACTAAGCCATTGGCAACCACAATTACGCACTAATTCAAGAAACCAAGAAAGTAGTCCATGTGGCCGAAACTAAGCAATAGATGGTCTCGGTGAATGTAGGCCAATTGCATACACAATTCCACATGGATCTCCAATCTTTGAATCAAGAACTTTGTTTCTCAATTTTAGCAATTATGAACTCTTCATAATTCTAACTTCGTTTTATCTTTGAATCTTTGAATGCGATCAAGTTTGGGAAACACAATCTCGATGAACGTAGATTAGCCATCCAAACCTTGATTCAATCTCAGAATCACAAGACTAAAACAAATAGGAAATTTAAACCCTAGTATCCAACCCAAAACCCTAGCACAAGCCCCCACGCCAAAACCGTCCGGCCGGGTCTTTGCATGGGTCCGGTCGGACTCCTTGAAAATTCTGAAAATGTTAAAGTTCCAAAATTTATCTCAAAATTGTTTTCCCGATTCAATTAGGATTTGGTGTTCTTGGTGATCCAATCACCATGATCATCAAAACCTTGAATAAACCATTTATTCTTGAATCCCTAAATTATCAAAACTTTGATCCAATCAAAAATTGATAATCCAAACAATTTTATATCCACCATAATTTTTATTGCGATTGAATCGTGCGATTAAAGTTATGAAAACAATAAACCACATAAACGCATATAACACATACAACATCATAATCCCAATATTCAAATCATGCTAGGCACATAAACAAACAATTTATATACACACAACATGATTATGTATTGAAATAATCAACATGAACGGGGCTCTGATACCACTGTTGGGTTTCCTAGTAACATGCGCAGCGGAATTAAGCATTTAAATTTTTCATGAAACCCAAATCCCATAGATCCATTCATATGATTAAGTCAAATACATCTATAATGAATATATGAATACTAACCCTTGAAGCGTTTATTCAACAACCTTGATTTTGGTGGAACCTTGAAGCTTGATCAAGAACAAGAAACGGGAACCAAACCACGAACTCTTGGAGGTGATAAGTTTCACCCTCTAGCGGTATCCACACGACGAACGAATATCAAGAACACTTGATCTTGGTTGCTAGACCAAATTGTGAAACACGCTTTCACAATATTATGAACTACATGGAATTAATTATGTGATGTTCTTGTTCTTCACCCACTCAAACCCTTTGGAGGCACACATAATGATACAAGAACAACTAGGTCTAAATTAGGGTGTTTGAACATCTATTTATACTCACAAGTCCTTAACCCTTAAGGTCTTTGAGTCTAAATCCCGCATAGTTCGAAACTTTCCAAAACAGCCTTTTGCGGCGTGCTCGGCCGCTCCTTTTAAAGTGCTCTAATGTGTGTGACCCTCTAGGATTACACTAAGTTGGCAATGGGTCCAAACATGAAACCATAAGATATGATTAGGTTCTAGTAAACCGTCATACCTACCCAAATAGTGTAACTAGATACAAGTTCGTATTCCTTTAGAACATGTCATAATCCCTTTGTCCACGATGTCATTGAACACAAGTCATGGTCAACAAGTCAACTTGTTTTGTTCAATACTTTCTCGATTCCGAATATGTTGATAATTCAAATGACAATGATCCAATCAATTCATTTGAGTCCGGCCGAACATTTCATCAACATCATTCCTACGAGGGGCCCAAGCTTGACATCTCTCCGAGGAGGGACAAATCCAACTCAGCTTATTATTCTTCCCTACGTGAATCCAATTATGCCAATCATACCCTTTATAGCTACCCGGTTAAGGGTAACGTTTGAATATGTCAAACATAATGTTCATCAAGTGGAAGACAATAATAACTTCATGTCTAAGGATTCAAATGACATAACTAATATGAGATCTATATATGACATTGACCATGACATAAATCTCATACCGCGGGTCATGTCCAGTACCTTATTCCAAACAAGTACCCATAAATCTAACATGATCATCTCATGATCATTTAGCCTTTATGCTAGTGCCTAACAAGCTCTATGGACAGAGATTATTATAAGTAAACATGAACTACAATAATCTTAACATCTCTTTATCGTTATGAATAAAATGATAACTTACACAACGTTTGACCAAAATTGCTTAGGGCACCAACACCGGCAATCTTCCACTTGCCCTAGACCCAATCTCCTAAGTATCCAATACCCATGGACCTAACATGACCATCATGTTCAGCTTGTGGAAGTCCCTTTGTTAGCGTGTCCTCTGAGTTATCATTAAATGATACTTTGCATGTATTTACGTTTCCCATATCAACGATCTCTCGAACGATACGAAAACGCCTAAGTATGTGTTTGGATTACAGATGTGCCCTTGGTTCCTTTGCTTGAGCAATAGCATCATTATTACCATAATAAAGGTCTATTGGTTAGCAATACTAGGAACCACTTCTTAATCCAAACAATTCCTTTGCAGCATCCAATGCACCAATATACTTAGTTTCAATTGTAGAATTTGTTGACTGTACTTTGCTTAGAATTCATCTAGCTTACAGCTCCAACATAAATATAAAATCCGATTGCGAACTTTCATCATCTTTGTAGGCTTGAAAACTTGCATCCATGTAACACTTTACATGAGATCAACTTTCATACCTCCATAGATCCAAAACGAATCTTTGGTCTTTCTCAAGTACTAAAGAATCGCTTTAATAGCCAAATAGTCATCCAGTAACTCTTACCGGCACCGGATAGATATCTTCTCTTCATGCTCCAAGCATAAGATATATCCGGCCTTGTACATGTTATGGTAGTCATGACGAATCCAATTGCCGAAGCATATGGTTCTCACTCATTTTCTCATGCTCATCATTTGTCTACGGACATTGAATCTTGCTTAGAGAAACTCCATGTATCATTAGCAAGTTTCCTCTTCTTAGAATTTCCATGCGGAACCTTCTTAGAATCTTGTCAATGTATGTACATTGGCTTAAACCAATTAGCTTCTTTTATCTATATCCATAGATCTTTATGCCAAGGATATATGCGGCTTCATCCATATATTTCATTGCGAAACACTTTCCTAACCAAATCTTTACAGATTAAAGTGTGGGAATGTCGTTTTCAATGAGCAATATGTCATCCACATATAATTTAAGGAATAGCACTATGCTCCCACTAATCTTCTTGTCTACACAAGGCTCATCTTTGTTCTTGATAAAACCAAACTCTTTGATTTGATTCATCAAAACAAAGATTCCAACTCCCAGTAGCTTGCTTCAATCCATCCCATGGATTTCCGCAACTCACATACTTTATTAGAATTTTCTAGACTGTCAAAACCTTTAGGTTGTATCCATACATCCTTAAGTGAATTCTAGTTAAGGAATGCTGTTTTGACATCCATCTGTCAAATTTCATATTCCAAATATGAAGATAATGAGAATTCTAATGTCTTTGAACATGACAACAAGTGAGAAAGTTTCATCATATTCCAAATATGAGTCAACCTTTTCACATTTTGTCTTGCTCAATTAGTATGTTCCTTGCTATCCATGTTAGTTTTCTCCAAGAAAACTTGATTCATTCCTTTGGTTTTTACACCTTAGGTTAGAATGATCAAGTTCCAAACTTGATTATTGTACATGGACTGCCTTTTAGATTCTATGACTCCAAGTCATAAATCTAAATATGGAGCGAGCATTGCGTTTTTGATAAGTGGTAAACATGTCATTCTCAATGAATTTTACCTCAATACTTTCGATTTCAAATATCCAATATTTCTTGTAATAGATTGTATCTTATCACATATGCAAGTACTTGTGTAACTTGAACGATTTTTTCACAATTCATTGTGAAAGTTTGTTCAACTTCCATTTTAGGTTCAATGTTATTTTCTGGGTCTCGAACCATTCAAGATATATTTTACTCCCACTGATTCTTTTAGAGATAATCATCTTATCTAGAAAAGTACCATCATAAGTAACAAACCATTTGTTTCTTATGAGTAAAATAATATCCTCAAGTTTCCTTAGGATATCCCATGAAAATTCATTTATTAGATTTAAATTTGAGTGTGTCACAGACAGCTCCTTTCCAAAAGGTCTCACCGTCTTAAATCTTTATGAAAGACAAACTCAGTTTTCTCTCATCTTTTAACCCTTTTGATGAAACTCAAATTAGTGTGATTATACCGGTTTCCAATTCATAACCCCAAAACAAATAATAGAAGATCAATTTGACTTTATCATCTAATGAACCATATCCAATAAGGTTCTATACTTCCACGTAGACACATCATTCTCAATGATGTTCTTGGTGAAGTTAAATATGAAACGATTTCACAACCTTATAGATGATTGTCAAAGCTCTTGGTTTGATTATTCATCATCTTGACCGAATCAGAGTCTTTGAATAATCTTTCCAAACATTACAAAAATTCTCTTCTAGCATTGCTACTTAATAGACCATATACATCGACATGTAATATGTCTAATAAGATAATAGCCTTTTACTATTTCTAGTAAAAGATGTTTTGGTCCAAGTAAATGAAATTTGCATAAATTATATGATTCCAAATCATATAACTTAAAACTCCGTCCCATGGAATTTTAGATATGCATTTCTCATTTATTTGATCAAACAATAATGCATAAAGAATTTAATTATTTATGTTATAACCTCATCTATTATTTTGTCCTTCAAGATTTAGGATATAAGATTTTATTTATATGATTTCACAATACTATAAAGTAAATCATGATAAATAAAGCACCTTTTTTATTCCAAATAAGAAATAATTATCCTTCATTATCTTATAACAAAACAATATTTTTCTACTTCATGAGTAAAGTCACTTTATAAGTGTTCTACAAACAATGTTGCAACAATTGCATCATTACCATTCGTAGATCAAACTTTACTATAAGTAGTATTTCAATTTACTAATTATTGCACATTTATACAAATGTGTGATTCACATCCGGTATCCAATACCCAATAATTAAATTTAGAAAGATTAATTTATAACATAAATATCCCAAGTGGTAGTTTCACTATCACTCATTTATTGATCATCCAGTATTTTGATTACAATTTTAAATGGCCAATCCAATTGCCATGATACCAAATTGTATTAATTAGAGTTATAATTTTAACCACAATTATTTCCTTTAGGTTTGACAACGCTTGTCTTACCTTTCTTTTGGCACTTGGTCCCTTTCCTTCATGAACCATGAGCATTTGGAGAACCATTCTCCACTTTCTTCATCTCCGCAGTTTTAAACATATCATGCAACTCGGAGAGATTCTTATTCATTCCATGCAAGTTATTTTCCATCACGAGGTGATTATAACTTTAGGCAATGAATTAAGAATGAGATTCGTGACTAGCTCCAATCGAAATTGGACTACCAAGTTTCTCAAGATGCTCCACGTAGCCTTTCATCTTAAGCATGTGAGGTCCAACTTGTTGTCCTTCACTTTATTTTGCAATAAACGAATACAACAATGGAGTCAAACCTCTTTTGCTCAACTTGCTCTTGAAACATGCCTTTCAACTTCCACGCCTATCTCATAGGCTTCAAAATGTTCCAAACATTTGTTGGAGTCTTGAGCACATAATCGCGAGCATGAGACAACTCACATCCCAATAATCATTCTCATGCTTCTTTGTGACTGTCTCTTTCGCCCCAAGGGCATTGGCTTTGTGTTCTTTTAGGAATAGACCTACCAAGAATGTACAACCATTCTTCTTGCCTTAGAACCATTCTTAGGCTTCGGATCCAATCCATGAAGTTTGTACCATTCTCTTGAAGCTCATCCTTCCAAAGGATCAATCGCAACGATATTGATTTAGTGTTATTAGTTATTCCACAAATATGCAAAATTTTCAAAATTTTATAAGTACCAATTTCATTAAAGATATAAATAGTGTAATTTCTAAAATTACTCCCACTAAATTATATAACCTTCTTATACAATAATTTTTATAATATAATTTAATGAGCTAAGATCCAACTTTAATTTAATTTTGAGTCCACGGAGGCGGACCGCTCAAAACCAAATTAATTAGGTAGACAACCATGTCAATCATATCCCATATGACTCTTAGATCCTTTTCTGAGATTCTTTAAGAAATCCAATTTCAAAAAGCATGTTTTAATCTTATCTTTGCCTAGGCCCAAAACAGTTTTGACACCTAATTAAGTCCATCCATTTTAAACGCATAGGAACCATTCAAATTAATGCACCTCGCGGAGGCGAGCCCACATTAAATAATGAACATATCTTGCTCATACATGAATAAAATCAATGCACCTCGCGGAGGCGAGCCCACATGAAATTACTCTTGCATTCACAAGTGTTTTAATCATGGCGTGGCAAAAAGGACTTAAAACCTTTTTAAAAGAAGGTTCAAACCATATAGCATACAACACATTTATGAGAACATAGAATAAATATGTTAAGCATCAAGTTTAGTCACTAAATTAATCCCATTAATTTAAGCATGATATTTATGTGTCATTAGTTTCTCTATAATTATGAGGATGAGACTCTTTGAACTTTGGTTATCATCTCCAAATCAAGACAACAAGAAGTGCGGCCGAACTAAGCCATTGGCAACCACAATTACGCACTAATTCAAGAAACCAAGAAAGTAGTCCATGTGGCCGAAACTAAGCAATAGATGGTCTCGGTGAATGTAGGCCAATTGCATACACAATTCCACATGGATCTCCAATCTTTGAATCAAGAACTTTGTTTCTCAATTTTAGCAATTATGAACTCTTCATAATTCTAACTTCGTTTTATCTTTGAATCTTTGAATGCGATCAAGTTTGGGAAACACAATCTCGATGAACGTAGATTAGCCATCCAAACCTTGATTCAATCTCAGAATCACAAGACTAAAACAAATAGGAAATTTAAACCCTAGTATCCAACCCAAAACCCTAGCACAAGCCCCCACGCCAAAACCGTCCGGCCGGGTCTTTGCATGGGTCCGGTCGGACTCCTTGAAAATTCTGAAAATGTTAAAGTTCCAAAATTTATCTCAAAATTGTTTTCCCGATTCAATTAGGATTTGGTGTTCTTGGTGATCCAATCACCATGATCATCAAAACCTTGAATAAACCATTTATTCTTGAATCCCTAAATTATCAAAACTTTGATCCAATCAAAAATTGATAATCCAAACAATTTTATATCCACCATAATTTTTATTGCGATTGAATCGTGCGATTAAAGTTATGAAAACAATAAACCACATAAACGCATATAACACATACAACATCATAATCCCAATATTCAAATCATGCTAGGCACATAAACAAACAATTTATATACACACAACATGATTATGTATTGAAATAATCAACATGAACGGGGCTCTGATACCACTGTTGGGTTTCCTAGTAACATGCGCAGCGGAATTAAGCATTTAAATTTTTCATGAAACCCAAATCCCATAGATCCATTCATATGATTAAGTCAAATACATCTATAATGAATATATGAATACTAACCTTGAAGCGTTTATTCAACAACCTTGATTTTGGTGGAACCTTGAAGCTTGATCAAGAACAAGAAACGGGAACCAAAACACGAACTCTTGGAGGTGATAAGTTTCACCCTCTAGCGGTATCCACACGACGAACGAATATCAAGAACACTTGATCTTGGTTGCTAGACCAAATTGTGAAACACGCTTTCACAATATTATGAACTACATGGAATTAATTATGTGATGTTCTTGTTCTTCACCCACTCAAACCCTTTGGAGGCACACATAATGATACAAGAACAACTAGGTCTGAATTGGGGTGTTTCAACATCTATTTATACTCACAAGTCCTTAACCCTTAAGGTCTTTGAGTCTAAATCCCGTCATAGTTCGAAACTTTCCAAAACAGCCTTTTGCGGCGTGCTCGGCCGCTCCTTTTAAAGTGCTCTAATGTGTGTGACCCTCTAAGATTACACTAAGTTGGCAATGGGTCCAAACATGAAACCATAAGATATGATTAGGTTCTAGAAAACCGTCATACCTACCCAAATAGTGTAACTAGATACAAGTTCGTATTCCTTTAGAACATGTCATAATCCCTTTGCCCACGATGTCATTGAACACAAGTCATGGTCAACAAGTCAACTTGTTTTGTTCAATACTTTCTCGATTCCGAATATGTTGATATTTCAAATGACAATGATCCAATCAATTCATTTGAGTCCGGCCGAACATTTCATCAACATCATTCCTACGAGGGGCCCAAGCTTGACATCTCTCCGAGGAGGGACAAATCCAACTCAGCTTATTATTCTTCCCTACGTGAATCCGATTATGCCAATCATACCCTTTATAGCTACCCGGTTAAGGGTAACGTTTGAATATGTCAAACATAATGTTCATCAAGTGGAAGACTATAATAACTTCATGTCTAAGGATTCAAATGACATAACTAGTATGAGATCTATATATGACATTGACCATGACATAAATCTCATACCGTGGGTCATGTCCAGTACCTTGTTCCAAACAAGTACCCATAAATCTAACATGATCATCCCATAACCATTTAGCCTTTATGCTAGTGCTTAACAAGCTCTAGGGACGGAGATTATTATAAGTAAACATGAACTACAATAATCTTAAAATCTCTTTATCGTTATGAATAAAATGATAACTTACACAACGTTTTACCAAACGTGCCTAGGGCATCAACACCAACACTGCATACATTAACTTGCCAATGGGACTGCGATATGGAACTCTAGACATCTTATTCTTTTTTTCCTCAGTCTTAGGGCAATCATCAAGGCTCAACTTTTCATTCTTAGCCATAGGAGTGTCAAGGCGTTTGCATTGATGCATACCAAAGTGTTCAAGAACTTGTTTATGGTAAGTCTCTTGAGACAAACCAAGGAGTCTTTTGGAACGTTTCCGATAGATTCGAACACCCAGTACAGTAGGAATTCAGCTTTACCCATGTCCTTCATCTCGAAATTTGAGGACAACCACTTCTTAGTGGCTTTCAACAACTCCAGATTGTTTCCAGCTATTAAGATATCATCCACATAAAGTGAAAGGATAACAAAATCATTATTAGATCGTTTGAGATAGACACATTGATCTTCTTCGATCATTACAAACCCATCATTAATGATTGAGTGGTGAAATCTTAAGTACCACTGCCTGGATGCTTGCTTGAGACCGTATATGGATCGTTTGAGTTTACAAACTTTGTTTTCACTTCCTTTTACAGTGACACCCTCAAGTTGATCCATATAAATCTCTTTGTTCAATTCTCCGTTGAGAAAAACTGTTTTTACATCCATTTGATGAAGTTCTAAATCCAAACGAGATACTATAGCTAGAATCAATATTATTAAGGCAAACCTCACTACAGGAGAGAAAGTTTACTTGTAGTCTATACCCTCTTGTTGAGTATAACCTTTAGCTACTAAGCGAGCCTTGTATCTTTCAATGGAACCATCCACTTTGCGTTTGACTCGTAGGATCCACTTATTTCCTACAGTCTTTCGCCCTGGAGGTAAATCAACTAATTCCCAAACATTATTGGTTTTCATTGATTCCATTTCATCATCCATTGCTTTCATCCATTTTTCACTAATAGGTGATATGATAGCCTCTTCATAACTTCTTGGCTCATCAACATCATGTGCATCAGCCATGAATGATTCATTTTCGATGTCAAAACGATGCCGAGGAATATGTCCACGCTGACTTTTACGTAAGATAGGCTCTTGAGATTTTTCTTCTAATGGAAGTGTGCTACTCGATGATGGATCCCTCCCACTATCGTTAGGAAGGTGAGGAACTTCTTCCTTTATCTCCATTTGATGAGTAGGTATACCCGCTTCGGGTTCTTCCATTTCATAAAGTTTAATCTCCTTATCTATTTCACCCCAACTAAGGAAATCGTTTTCCAGAAACTCCACATTACGGGACTCAATTTCAGTCAAGCTTCCATCTGGTCCTTCACCTATAAATACATATCCTTCAGAGTATTCTGAGTACCTAATGAAGATACACTTTTTACCCCTAGGACCTAACTTCCCGTGCTTATCGGAAGTGTTATGTACATAGGCTGCCGATCCCCATGGACACAGATTTTCCAAAGCTGGTTTTCTGCCCTTCCATAATTCTTATGGGGTGGAACTTACTGATTTGGAGGGGACACGGTTAAGAATATATGCGGCAGTCAGTAAAGCATCTCCCCAAAAACTTATAGGTAGATTTGCTTGTGCCATCATAGATCTAGCCATGTCTAGCAATGTCCTATTCCTCCTCTCAGCAACACCGTTCTGCTGTGGAGTCCTTGGAATAGTTAATTGCCTTTCAATACCTTTTTCATCACAAAGAGCCTTGAATTGCTCTGACAAATACTCACGTCCACGGTCTGTTCTTAAAGCCTTGATGCTTTTATCTAATTGATTCTCGACAAGGCAAGTATATCGTTTAAAACAATCTAATGCCTCGGACTTCTGAGAAAGTAAATAGATATGACGAAAACGTGTGTAGTCGTCTATGAATGTGATGAAGTATGAGGATCCATGCCTCGCCCTCACGTTCATTGGCCCACAAATATCGGAATGGATTAATTGCAATGGAAAAGTAGCCCTTACTGATTTTTCAAATGGTTTTCTAGTTGCTTTCCCAGCTAGGCAACTTTCACAAGTAGGCAATAACACTTTGTTAAGTGAGCCTAATAGACCCTCTTTTGCCAACCTGTTCATTCTTTCATGTCCGATGTGCCCTAAGCAAGCATGCCAAACAGATGCATCTACGTTGATGCTACTAGAAGATGCCATTAAAGAGAAACAACCATCTTTATTAAACAATGTATGTTCATCTGAAAGAAAGTGCCCCACCGACTTTAGCTCCCTTATCATGTTTGACATCGCCCTTGCGTTGTCAAACTTATAGAGAAGTTTATTCAGCTTCGTAGCCGAAGTTCCTCCAAACATCTCTTTTAGGGCAGCCCACATATCTTTGGCAACTGAATATGTCTCATATTCACACATAAGGTCATCTTGCATACTGCTCAAAAGCGTGATTCGAGCCTTGCTGTTCCGCATCTTCCAAGCTTCGAACGCAACAAGATTCCTTCTATGTTCACCACCGGTCCTTTCATCAGTCATAACAGGCTCCTCCATGGAACTTGTCAGAGTGTCAAGAACTTCTTGTTCTTCTAGGACATATTGGATCTTGCGGTGCCACATGTCGTAGTTGTCACTGTCCAATTTGTCACCATGATTTAGCTCAGCGATTATGTTCTTAACATATGTCATGATTAGCAACTACATAGAGACAATAACAAAGAGAACATTATTGACACATATACGTTTCATTACAATTTATTACAACAACAAATGATCATTAAATTAATAATCTAACTAAGGATGCGAAACGAAAGGTCACTAAGTTCACAATCAGCTTCACATTACCAAAGTCATATCATCATTTAGTTAATCATTTTCATTGTGTAATATCTTATTTTCTCAAGAGAATACTTCTTCATCTCTTAAAGACTCTTAGGAACACAATAGCAAACTACTTAGATTTTTAGCATATAGATCACCTTTTGATAAATGCTAATAATATTTGCAAACACTTCACATAAGATTAATGCTCCCACTCAACATAAGCAGATTTTTTATTATCATTGTTAATATATCTCGCGTAATCATTAACAAAGCGTAATAATCAAACTATTTTAAGAAATTTTAAGAAAATCTGGAAAATTAAACGTCTTCAGAAAATCCCAGAAAAATTTCATAAAATAGGAAACTAAAAAACATGGCTTCTGTAATTTTTTCAGATTTTTCTGACCTCGGGAAGACCCACCAAAACAGTCCGTAAGCTTGATAGGTCAAACAGTTGACTAGAAAGTCAAATCAACGAAAAATTTCCAAAAATTTTCAGAATACAGAAAAACTTAAAAACTTAATTTTTGTATTATTTTCATAATTTTTCGATGTCACTAAGACCTTCAAAATAATTAGCAAGATGTAATTATTGACTGGGGACGGAACGAGTAAAAACAATTCTGTATCCTTAAACCTAGCAGGCGTTGGACTCTCTCTTTGGGTCCACTGTTTTCACGATGTAATTTGTTCCCAATTCATTGATTGTATAATAACTTTATGCAATGAAGTACAATATTGAAGGCACCATGTACAACAAAACAAAAAAAACACCCAGTAACTTCATCTTCTTCTTCGTTGAAGAAAAACAAGAGAACCCTAGAATTTGAAAACTCATAACTTTTTCATCTTTAATCCAAAAATCATGAAATAATATTATGGAGAAAGCCCTTTTAATCCTCTTTCAAACCACATCATAAATTCATACTAATTCTTAAAGCATGAAAAACGAAAACTAAATCCTTTTAACATGATATGGAAAAAAAACTTCAATCATGGCTATCACGAAAACATTCGAGATCAAATTCAACAAAGGCTCTGATGCCAATGTAAACTTTAGAGGGATAGGAATCACTTACTCGATTGATTCTTGTGCGGAAGCGTAAATCGATACCGTGGATTTTGATCACCGAATTGAACTTGGTACAATACTTCGCAATCACGAACGGAAAATCACCCACTAGTTCACAACACTTGTTTGCTTTGTTGATCAGCCATGGATTGGGAGGGGGGCAAACGACCAATTTATGCAACGTAGTGTCCGATTTTTATCAATTAATGCAATGTAGTAGCGAATTCTTACATTGTGAAACGTACTTGAAGTAGTTGTATCAAATAATGCAAAATTCGAACAATTTGACAAACGTACTTGAAGTACGTTGTATCAATTAATGCAACGTAGTAGAGGCTAAAAAGTTATTACGTTGCATTATTTGATGCACAATAAGCAAGTTCGTTGTCTATTTTCAAAAATAAGCACTACGTTGCATTAATTGACTTTTAACACCCGATACGTTGCATATTTTAGTGATTTTCCCATTGGGAGAGAGAGCAAGGAGAATAGATGATTGTTTATGCGTCGTGTGTTTAGAAAAAAAACTGCCGTCGTCCCTCCTTTTTACCCGTGAAAAAGAGATAATCCATCAACTTCCCATAGAAACTTCTATGCGGTTACCGGGAGTTATTATTTTTTTTATTAAAACACACTTTGGGCCGGAGCTTGGTTTTGGGTCGGGCCATCTTGGGCGGACCATTTGATTCCAACAAAAATGAAATAAATTTACTTAATAAAAATGAAAATATTTAAAATTATATTAAATAAATAATTAGAATACAATCGAAATAAAAAAGTGATGCGTATGATAATAGATAAATAATTAATTTACCAATTCCTATGTTCATCCCACAAATGATCAAATTAAGGCATGAGAAGTGTAATGCGAGCCCATTTTTCCATGCTTTTCTTATAATAAATTCACATATTTAACTAATTACATAGAAAAAGGTTATAATTAATTTGTGCATATTTGATTATACAAGCAATATAGAAGCAAGAAAAGTAAATTATTTTAAAACAAGTACAAGTAAAATGTGATATTTATCTTGATGCAAAAAGTATATGGTAAAAATTATTATTTTAAGACATAAAAAGTGCTATATACATATAATACATAATAATAAACGTTAAATGATCCAAACATAATAGAAATCTAAACCGTCAATCGATAGGTCCAAAATTCCAATTCAAAGAGAGTTCTAAAACCACTAAAATCTATACTACAATAGAAAGCAAGAATAACCGCTTTACAAAGAGCGGCTGTGATTCATCCTCACTTATCAAATCCAACGGCTCAAAAGTGTCTCGCAAAACAACCGTTTTTCAACTCCCCCACCATGAATAAACTAACTTATCAAAAAATGCAGGCTGATCTCTTTCTTTTCCAATCCCCACACAGTTTCACAACCTCTCCTTCACTCTGCACACACTTCATGAAGTACCAATTAGTATTTAGTATTTCATGTTGCGTAATTGCATATTGTTTTTATATTGTCACCGTGCCATCGGCACGGGTAGGAGTACTAGTATCATAATTATAATCAATTAAGTAATGGATCTATTGAGATGGCCTCACCTCAGCATATTCGTTTCCACTGTTCCTTCCTGATAGTTACCTGGAAGAAAGAGAAAAGGAAAAGAGTGAGCGAACAATTTTCCAGTTAGATCACTTATTCACCCTTCAGTTTTTAAGAAGAGTGACCACAATGAAGAAACAAAATCATTTAGCAAAAAACCGAGTTTTATACCAACATATCATTACAAACATCTATACTACAATAGAAAGCAAGAATAACCACTTTACAAAGAGCGGCTGTGATTCATCCTCACTTATCAAATCCAACGGCTCAAAAGTGTTTCGCAAAACAACCGTTTTTCAACTCCCCCACCATGAATAAACTAACTTATCAAAAAATGCAGGCTGATCTCTTTCTTTTCCAATCCCCAAACAGTTTCACAACCTCTCCTTCACTCTGCACACACTTCATGAAGTACCAATTAGTATTTAGTATTTCATGTTGCGTAATTGCATATTGTTTTTATATTGTCACCGTGCCATCGGCACGGGTAGGAGTACTAGTATCATAACAATAATCAATTAAGTAATGGATCTATTGAGATGGCCTCACCTCAGCATATTCGTTTCCACTGTTCCTTCCTGATAGTTACCTGGAAGAAAGAGAAAAGGAAAAGAGTGAGCGAACAATTTTCCAGTTAGATCACTTATTCACCCTTCAGTTTTTAAGAAGAGTGACCACAATGAAGAAACAAAATCATTTAGCAAAAAACCGAGTTTTATACCAACATATCATTACAAACAAGTCGAAATCTCATGGCTTAAATATCATAGGTTCCTATATCTTCAAAAACATTTGATCGGTCAAAGACCAATTTCGAACTAGCTCTGCATCAATTTCCAACTCAAAAGATATATTTGAATAACCATTAACCACAATATGTTTCAAAATCAAAGTGACACAAAGACATTGTCATCATGTTTACACTCATGACTGGTATTACGTATATACCCTAAATCTTTCTCTCAATCGCTTGCAGTTACATACACCCGTGACAGGAATCACGTACGTATACACCCGCAACCGGTATCATGCATACACCCACAACTTGTATCACGCATACACCGGTGACCCGGTAATGTCATATTCACTTATTCACCCCCATGACAGAGTTGTTCAACTTAGAAATCATATCAAAATCTCCAACCCATTGGTACACTTAAATCAAATATCAATTTCATTTCAAATACACTGCCACTCAATACAACTAAATCAAAATTCAAAATCATTTCACAAAAGTACCACGCGGTGCAACTCTTTGATCAAAATCAACGCAACAATGATTAACTTTGTTACATGAGATCTAAGAGTAGGCTCAAATGATGTACGAGTCAAGGAATGGAGTTCATTTTCATAAAAATACCCGCCATGAAGGTATACACAATTTGACATAAAAACATAACGGAAGGCTAATGCAAGGAACGGAATTCAAAAGATAAATGGAACGTAATCCCTTACCTCGCTCACGTCTATAAAAATATTTCCGATCACGCGCTTCTAACGTTGTTTCCAAAGTCTAGAATCAAAAGCGTTATAAATCATTACTATCACTACAGTCAACTAGTTTAACACATATAATAAGATACTACTCCCTCTGTCCCTAAATGAGTGTCCATTTTCAAGAAATTTTTGTCCCTGAATGAGTGTTTTTTTTTAACATAACTTTCTCCCTAAACGTTTTTTTTTCCCGAAAAAAAAATCACCGGTTTCTTTATACGTGCAAAACTAAAGGTTTGGAAAAGAGATTACAAGATTATATATGAATCGTTACCAAATTGTTCAAAAAGTTGAGATTTTCAATGTCCTTTAAAATGGAATTTGGACACTCATTTAGGGATAGGGGAGTAATACATAACTACCATCCTCCCTCAATTGCTAGACCAAAGTACTAACTACCCATATTAAAAACTTTCTTTTGTTAGTGAACAAAAAGTAATTTTGTAAGGTAAAAAGTTACTACCTCTGTCCCTAAATGAGTGTCCAAATTTCATTTTAAGGGACACTGAAAATCTCAACTTTTTAAACAATTTGGTAACAACGATTCATATATAATCTTGTTATCTCCTTTCCAAACCTTTAGTTTTGCCCGTATTAAGAAACCGGTGAAATTTTTTTCGAAAAAAAAACGTTTAGGGAGAAAGTTATGTTCAAAAAAGACACTCATTTAGGGACAAAGATTTCTTGAAAATGGACACTCATTTAGGGACAGAGGGAGTACTTGTGAAAATCATAAGAAACTACAAGGGAAGATACTGTAACTTATCAATTTCAAGTTTTCTCCAAAGTTGCAAACCTGGACAAGCTATTACTCATCCGTCCCACCTGTTCTCTCTCCATTTTTATTTTTATTTATGCTCCCTCTTATTACTACTGCACTACATACAATATAAACTCTCACATTAATTCTTTAAAAGAAAATTCTACAATTTGAAACGACTAAGTCCCGCTTAAGATATTATAACTATTTTTGAATTCTCGACCCAACCTAAGTCCCGCGCTAAGCCTTGCTGCGGCGCCTAGCGAACGCCTAGCGCTTTTTAGAACCTTGTTTGCTACCAATCACCTTAACAGTCCAATAAATATAACTGAAGCCCCAAAATAAAATGCATAAAAATTCGGATTATTACAAGTAGTGAGTTGGATTCAAGGGTAATTGATAACGCGAGTTATGAAATGCGAGATCCCTTTGTTTACAAGTCAGACATATCAGAGGACTTAAATGGTGAGTAATGAAATGCTAGATCCCTTTGTTTACAAGTCAGAACTGTCAGAGGACTTAAATGATCCGGAGAGTATCATTCTGTTGAATAAAAAAGGAAGAAAGCTAAAAACAATACTCCCTCCGTCCCATAACAATGTGCACAAAATGGGAAATACACGGGAATTAAGGGGTGAATAGTAGTGGGTAGTTGTTGTGAGTGTGAAAAGTGAAGTAAGAGAGAGAAAGTGGGGTAGGGAATAGTAGGTTGATTGGTGTTGTGAGTGTAAAAGTAAAGTAAGAGAGAGAATGAGTGGGATAAATAGTAAAGATTCTTTGCCATTTTAGGAAAGCGTGACTTACCAATGGGACACCCAAATGGCAATTTGTGCACATTGTTATGGGACAGAGGGAGTATGCACTAGTGCTGTCTACACACTGTCATTATGTTTACCAGACCAAACATGTAATTTAAAGCAAACAACGACCAGAAACATAAAGATAAAGTTTGCAAGCAACAAATTATCATTAAATTGCTAAGTAATAGTATCAAGGAAGAAAATGTCCAGGATGAACAACGAAAAGCTGTTTGTGAAATCAACAGAATATGTATTTTCACTTTTCAGTGCTTACACTTGATGCACTTTGTTGTTTCAGAGATAAATCCCTGCAATCAAATTTGAAACCGGAAGAAATATGTACCAATGATATAGGTCTTAAACTACGAAAGGAGGTACAGACATGGATCCACATGATTCACTTCACTAACTGATCTAGAAAAGAAGGGGGGGGGGGGATTCATGATTATTCTTATGCTATTAGGTTAAGGATTTTCAAGATAAACTAATTAAATTGCGGGAGTCACTCTAGTAACCCCAGAAGAGCGAAAAGCTATGAGAAACTGTTTTCAGAACCTATAAGTCAGTGGACTTGTAGTTTTTCCCCTGAAATGCTGCACTACTCCTAAGTTGGGCCATAATCGAATATATGCACACCCAATTTGCGTTACTGTGGTACATTTGTTTATACAAGTGTCAATATTGATAGCATTAAGATTGGTTTGGTGGTGGTGCACATTGTAAACAATACAAACTCCGGTTCCTCTATGAACGGCATGATGTACTATTAGGAGACTATCTTTGTGCATATGCGTGGATAGAATCCTAACCATAGTTGAGAATATCTTAGTATGTATATAGATTAGATTACGTAACTTGTATACCTAGGAGTATAAATCTATGACCAGCAGATCATTATAACCCACGTTGGGTTTTCTTCTATACCTGTGCATCTTCTTTCGTCTTATTATTATCACCTTGTTCATCTTATCAGGTGACAGTTGGTTGCTAAAAGCCATGGACGAGTCATCCAACTCCAGTTCAACCTCAAGCACCACTTCCTCATCTAAACCTTCTCTTCCTCTCAAATCTGAACATCCAGTTCTATCTTGGTCACTGCCATCTTACCAATGATAATTACATGAGCTGAAGATCTCTTTTCTTTACGGTTCTCACTATTTACCAGTTTACTGAAACTCTAACAAACACTACCCTACCGCCCGCAAAATACCAAACGGTAGTGATAATCCGGATTTGGCTTACTACAATCAGACATCTCCGGCGGCATGGACTATGCACGAAAAATGCTTCGGCGGAAGTCAAGAATTCGTGTGCAGAAGCTTAAAACTGAACTTTACAGCCTCACCAAGAAGCCCGAAACATCAGCTGATAACTAATTTCAGCATGCGATCTCCATCTCCAACGCCTTGGCGAAAGGAGGCGCGGTTATTGATGATGACCTTCAGCAGCACATCTGGACTCGGACCGACATTTAAGGAGTTTATCACATAACAAAATAATCATCTTGCATCCTCTTTAGATGATATTGAGGACTTGCTTTTACAGGAAAAGGAACTATTAAGCAAGTTCAACACGGTCACCCTTGATACGACAAGTGCACCGGTTGTTGATAGCACAGGTCACCAACAATCATACAACAGCTCAGGTAATGGCTTTTCTGAAAATTAGACAGGTCGCGCCAGGGGTTCAACACGCGGTAGAGGAGGTACGAGGAGCAACCAGGGTCGTTGGGGCAGGAAGGCCGTTGAATCTTACCTACTCCTACTGGTAACTCTCATACACCACAAACTATTTCATATCCCACTTCCAATCAGCTGGCCTCACAAAACCCTTCTCGTCCCTTCTCACTATCGCCTTACCCAACCCATTCACGCATAATGAGCTCGGTTCTTGACAATTCTTCTTTACAATGTATATTGATTAGATTAGGTAACTTGTATACCTAGGAGCAGTGTTCAAAAAATCGCTAGGCGGCGGAGCAGGAGCAGTGTTCAAAAAATCGCTAGGCGGCGGAGCTGGGCCTAGCGCCTAAGGGACTAGGCGGGGCCTACAATTAAGCAATTTTTATTATTTTTATCATAAATCTACATATACATATTATATTCAAAAATATAGTGCCATTTATTTTTATTTTTTATCAAAATTTATTATTTATTTTAACTAAAACAAAAATAAATAGTATAATAAATAGTATAAAGATGTTTCAAAAAGTGTAAAGTACAAATTTCCCCCACCCAACGAAGCTTTCCCAGCCCAACTAAATTTACAATGAGGCCCACCCAATTTGGATCTATTAAAAAGAAAAAACCCTAACCCATTATCCCAACCCTACTCTCTTTCCTCTCTTTTTCTCAGTCTTCACAAAATCCGCCCCCCCAATTTCTTTCACCGTTCCAACTTTCAAGTTCCAGAGCAACGGCGATTCTCTCGTCTCTCGTCTCCGTCTCTCGTCTCTTTTCTCTCTCAATCTCTCTCTCTCTCTCTCTCTCTCTCTCTATTCTTCCTTCTCTTTCTAAAGATGGTGTCAAAGGGTTAAATCCAGTGACATCGGATGGCGAGGCGAGATCGGCGGGTAAAAAAAGGACGTCGGACATCGTTTTAGGCGGGTAAAACCTAAGCGGATTTGGCCAATTCGGCGGCACCTAAGCCTCCTAGACGGCGCCGAGAACGCCTAGGCGGGCGATTAGCGAGGAAGCCGACTAACATGTCCGATTTGCACAAAATCGCGGCGGGTGGCCAGCGCCTAGCGCCCAGGCGGCGCCTAGCCCGATTTTTAGAACACTGCCTAGGAGTATAAATCCATTACCAGTAGATCATCATAACCCACTTAGGGTTTTCTTCTATACCTGCGCATCTTCTTCTTATTATTGCATCTTATTATTATTATTATCAGCTGCTTCATCTTATACATATAACAAAAAAAGTCACAAATAAAATTGACCATCAACGTCAGATATTTAAGATTTCTTTTAAATATCAAGACCTCAATAACTCCCCTCAATGACCACTAGAAGTTCCAGCAAAGATATAATATGATCCGGGAAAGATTTAACTCTAAGACACGAGACGATATTAGGATATTTACTACCTTACCTACGGCGTGTTTCACAACCTAATTACAAATTGTAACAGAAATTCCAGTAAACTAATAGAATTCAAGCCAACTCCTGAATGCTATCAAAAAATCAACACATCAATGATTCCCCTGAATAACCACTAGAAATTCCGGCAAAAATAAATATGATCCAGCAACGATTTAACTCTAAGATAGTAACATAACACAAGATATTAGCAACATCCTTCCTTACCTTCACTGTGTTTTGCAAGCTGACACCAAATTGTAACATAGATTCAAGTAGACTAATAAGTTGAGTGACTATAAAATTCAAAATCAACTTATTATGAAGGCTAAAAGAAAATCAACAACTCAATGAATCACCTGCATTCTTCACCTCGTCTGCAATCACGCTCTCTGTGTTGTTAGCAGCCATTTTTTTAAGCATCAAATCCATCTCACGCTCCTCCTCGTCCATGTCGCGCTTCCTTCTATTCCTCGCCGCCTTATGAACAAGGAGCGTATCCGCATCCACAACGTCCTGTGGGTTAGTAAGGAAAATTGCCTTGATAAGTTCAAAGAAACTCAAACCATATTTGCTACTAGTTATCCTTTTTCTGATCTGTTTCACATCCCAAAACAGCAATTACCAAAACTCTGCACGCGCAGTAAGCTAGCAGAATTTTTAGAATAAAAGCAAAGCCTAATTTCAGATCAATTTTAAGCATATTTTGAGCCGAGGATTGAATCAATGGAGTCGATGGTTTCAGTACACAAGAGACATGAGAAGGATGGCTACAAGTGTTGATGGAAATTGAAACGGCGTGGAGGACGTAGGAACGGGGAAGGAGAAAGGAATGACGATTTCGGAATCGAAATCATGGCGGGTGAAGGGTGGCGAGTTGCCGCCGAGGAGAGGGCTATACGCGATAGAGACGCCATTGTTGAGCAAATCGGAGTGTGACCAACAATAATTTTTCCGTGAGTTAGGGTTTGAATCGTTAATAATGGGTGAGCGAATTGGGCGAAGACTAGGTTAATTAAGAACTCGTTCCGTTTGTTTCGAGTAAAACAATTTTCGGAAAATGATTTCCTGTAAAATGTTTTACAAAATATGAAAATGTTTTCCGGAAATAATATAAACATGTTTTTTGGTTGTTTGGTAATTCTAAGATAAATATTTTCATATGAAAAAAATATTATTTAATATGACGAAAAAAATTATTATGAGAAAAATTTTTGAATATGGGTGGGGGTTTGGGGTTGGGGTGGGATGGGCGGGGGGAGGGGGTGGGGTAGGTGGGGGTTGGGTAGGTGGGGGTGGGGAGGTGTTCAAAAATAATTTTAATATGAGTGAAACAAGTTTTCTTTTTCTTTTTTTTTTTTGGGGGGGGGGGGCGGTGGGTGGGTGGGGTGGGGGTAAGTGGTGGGGTAGTGGTTTTGTAGGGAGCGCGAATGTGGGAGTAGTTGGAAAATAATTTTAATAAGAGTAAAAAAAATTGGTGGGGGTGGGTGGGGTAGTGGGGGTGGGGTAGGGTTGGGTAGGGGGAGGTGTTCAAGAATAATTTTAATATGATTGACAAAAAAAGTTTTTTGGGGGGTGGGTTGGGGTAAGGTGGGTAGTGGGGTAGGGGCAAGGGGTGTTGAATGATAATTTTTATATGAGTGAATAAAGTTTTTTTTTGGGTGGGTGGGTAGGTGGGTGAGGGTAGGTGGGGTGGGGGTAGGTGGTGTGGTGGTGGGGTAGGGTGTGGGAGGGTGGTTGCGTGGTAGGGTAGTTGTGGTGGTGGAGGTGTTCAATTTTTATTTTAATATGAGTGAAAAGAAGTTTTTTTTTTTTTGGTGGGGTGGTGGTGGTGTAGTTGGGGTGGTGGAGCTGTTCATTTTTTTTTAATATGAGTGAAAAGATTTTTTTATTTTCTTTTTGGGTGGGGGTGGGTGGGTGGTGGAGTAGTGGGGGTAGGGAGAGGGAGTGTGAGAGTTGTTAGAAAATAATTCCATTAAGATTTTTTTTTTTTTTTTTGGGTGGGTGAGGTAGTGGGAGTAAGGAGCGGGAGCGTGGGAGTTGTTAGAAAATAATTTTAATAATAGATTTTTCACATATATAATCTCTACACTTTCGTATCATTTTTATTGACTTTTGAAGGTAATTTAGAATAGTTTGATGTAATCTTGGTCTATTTTTGGGTTGAGGAACTTTGTGGAAATTTGTATGGTTTGAGGCACTTTTTAGTGTCACTTTGGTTATTAACAAAGTCCTGAAGGTGTAACGTGTTGAAGATCAAGAGTGCTCGAGTCAAAGGCAATGGTTTACAGCAGTCAAAGTCGAAGAAAGAAGAAAAAGGAGAAAACTGGGAAATCAAGCCAGGCGCCCGCCTACTCTTAAATCTGGAAAATCGAAGTTTCTGTCAAGAGCCAAGCGCCCGCCTGCCCTAAGTCCAAGCGTCCGCTTGGTATTCGGCCAGAAAATTCGGGGTTGATTTATTTTGTTATTATTTTGTGTTTCCTTCCTTAATTGGGACTCCTCTCTCTTGTATTAAAGAGATTAGGTTTTCATTATGAGATTTTTATGCTTTCTTTTTAGGTTTTGTTCAAGAATTCAAGGTTGTAATCAAGATTTTAGATCTTTCATCATCAAGCGTATTATCCAAGTTTATGAATTTTATTTATTATCTTGTGATTTATGCTATGGGTATGAATAACTAATTATCTTAGTTTGCGGATTGGATGTGATTAATTTCATAATCTTTATGCTATGAGATGATAATCATTGTTTTGGTTTAACACAATAGTTTTAATTCCGTTCTTGAGTTTCAATCTTATTGATAGATATTTTTGGCTCATTAACCATTAGGGTTTAATCTCTTGCACTTGCGTGGAGAGTTAGACAAAGTCATTATTGTGTTGAATAGTTTGGATCTTGAATCTTGCGGAAAAAGAGACAAACTAGGTTTTTATGTTCTTGGAATCTTAATAAATTCTTTGTGTATTAATTGGACCTTGCGGAAGAATTAATTTACATAGGATAATAGAATTGCAATCCGGCCACCTAACCGTTCCAATTCTTAAATAAGTGAATGAACCCTAAAATAAAGATTAGTCTTTTCATCATCAAAATAGCATAAAGAGTGTAATTGTGATCACCAATCTGTGAACTGCTTGTTTCTTCTTGAGTACAATCCATGAGTTAATTTGCTTCTGATTATTGACACGGTCGTGTTGCATAAATGGCACGGTCGTGCCAATCCAATCGGCACGGTCGTGCGCCCTTTTCCAGCACGGTCGTGCCAGGCCAGAAAAACTGATTTTTCCACAATTCCAATTCAATCCTTTAGGATTCGTTCTATTCGTGTGTGACCCTCTAGGATTACACTATGTTGGCAATAGGTTCAAACATGAATCCATAAGATATGATTAGGTTCTAGCAAACCGTCATACCTACCCAAATAGTGTAACTCGATACAAGTTCGTATTCCTTTAGAACATGTCACAATCCCTTTGTCCATGATGTCATTGAACACAAGTCATGGTCATAAGTCAACTTGTCTTTTGTTCAATACTTTCTCGATACCGAATATGTTGATAATTCAAATGACAATGATCCAATCAATTCATTTGAGTCCGGCCGAACATTTCATCAACATCATTCTACGAGGGGCCCAAGCTTGACATCTCTCCGAAGAGGGACAAATCCATTTAGCTTATTATTCTTCCCTACGTGAATCCGATTATGCAAATCATACCCTTTATAACTACCTGGTTAAAGGTAGCGTTTGAATATGTCAAACATAATGTTCATCACGTGGAAGACTATAATAACTTCATATCAAAGGATTCAAATGACATAACTAATATGAGATTTATATATGACATCGACCATGACATAAATCTCATAAAGCGGGTCATGTCCAGTACCTTGTTCTCCAACAAGTACCTATAAGTCTAACATGATCATCCCATGAACACTTAGACTTATACTAGTGCCAAACAAGTACTAGGGACGAAGATTATTGTGAGTAAACATGAACAACAATAATCAACAGGATATCTCTTTAGCTTAATGATAACATACACAACGTTTTAACAAATGTGCCTAGGGCACCAACACTAACATGGCAAACCCATTAATGAAAGAGCATGCTAGGCCCAAGGTCAACACATCGGTGTCATGCATTGTCTTGAATGAGGCCGCTAAGTCTTATGAGGCGAAGGGGCATTACTTTAGTCAGTTGCCCAAGTTCCAGGGTCTTCCCGCGGAAGATTCTTTAAACGTTTTGAGAGAGTATATGATGATTATATCAGGATTCCCAGTTAAGGAGGGGGTTACTAATGAACAATTAAGGCTTAAATACTTTCCTTTCTCTCTTCAAGAGGCAGCTAAAACTTGGTTAATGTTACTTCCTGCTAGGAGCATTACTTTATGGGATGGGTTGCATGATGCTTTTCTTAAAAAATTCTTCCCACATGCTACTTTGATCACCTTTAAACAGAAAATCATAAGATTTACTCAAGATCATGGTGAGCCATTTCATGAGGCGTGGGATAGGTTTAAAATGTTGCAAGTGCAGTGTCCCCATCATGATTTTCCAGATGCCCTTTTACATCAAACATTTTATTGGGGGGTTGACTGCAGCTGACCAAACTATGGTCGACAATGCAGCAGGTGGCTGTCTAGGAGCCAAAACTGTTGCTGAGACTCAGGAGTTATTTGAGATGTTGGGGGACAATTCTCAAGAGAAAGGCTCTAGAGGGAAACCTAGGGGGTGCATGAGTTGAGTGGTATGGATGAGTTTACTAGACAGATGTCCTTGTTGAACCAGAATATGGCAAAAATGAACACTAATATGGCTTCTTCAAGTACAAATGTTGTATCTGATTTCTGTTCTAACTGCGGTTCTATCACTCATGCTACTAATGCTTTCCAAGTTGTTGTGCAGTTTGATTCTGAACAGGTGAATGCGATGCAAAGATACCCCCAAGGCAGAATCAAGGTGGTATTTATTCTAACACTTATAATCCTGATTGGAAATATCACCTGAATCTATCATGGAGGGGTAACCAAGGGAACCAGTTTCAACAGAAACCTCTCTATCCTCTTCCCCCACAAGGAAATCAGGAACAGCAGCCCAAGCAATCCTTGGAGGATATGACGAGGACAATGATGCAAGAGCAACAGCAAATGAAGATGATGATGGAGCAGCGAGAGAAGCAGCAGGAAGTTGTCAACAAAAAGCTGGAGACCCAAATTGGTCAACTAGCTGAAGGACAGCAAGGGCATAAACCGGGAACCTTCCCAAGTCAAGGGGAGCAAGCCAAGGCCATCATGACTCTCAGAAATGGAAAACAGGTAAGTAATGAGGTACTTCCTACTCCTTCTTCTTCTAAACCCTCTGAGACTCCTGTGGAGAGTGTTGTTGATAAGAGTACTAATGCCATGGGGGACATTCCTGTTACTAATTTTCCTACCCCCAAGCCATATGTGCCTCCCGTACCATTTCCTGGTAGATTTATGAGAAGCAAGCTAGATAAACAAATATCTGATTTGTATGACATGTTTTCAAAAGTGAATATTAATCTCCCATTGTTGAATGTCATCAAAAATATTCCAGCTTATGCTAAGTTTTTCAAAGAACTAAACTCCAGGAAACCCAAGTATGGGAATGTTGAGACATTGAGTATGGGTGAAAGTGCCAGTGCCGTGGTACAACAGAACCTCCCACCTAAATTGAAAGACCCCGGAAGTTTTAACATTTCTATATCTATGGGGGACTCTAAAAAGGTGAAGGCAATGTTGGACCTTGGTGCTAGCATTAATCTGTTGCCCCCATTACTTGTATCTTGAGTTGGGTTTACCTGAACTGAAACCTTCCACAATGACCTTGCAACTGGCTGACTGTTCAATTAAGAGGCCATTGGGAATTGTGGAGGATGTTTTGGTACAGGTAGTTGTTGGTGTGTATGGCCTAGGCATGTAATATTAGCACTTTGTTTGACAATGTTTTGTTATCGCTTTTTCAATATATAAAGAGATGTTTGGATTATTATTTATTGTTACATGTTTTATTATAATAATCCCGTCCCTAGTACTTATGAAGAACTAATGTAAGTTTAATTAGATAATCATGAGATGATTATGTGTATTGGATACAAGTTAAACTTATGAGTATGTGTTGGAGAACACATATTGGACATGACCCAACTTTGAGGTTTATGTCATGGTCGGAATGTCATAATTAAACCTCTATTAGTTATATCATTGAATCCTTAGACTTGAGATTATTGAGATCTTCCACATAATGGAGATCATGTTTGACATATTCAAACGTTACTCTTAACCAATTAATTATAAAGGATACGATTGGCATGATCGAAGTTATGTAGGGAAGTGTAATAAGTCAAGATAGGATTTGTCCCTCAGTCATGAGAGATGTCAAGGCTTGGGCCCTTCGATGAATTAGTTGTGATTAAATTGCATGGCCATGCTCATAAAATGAAATTGATGAGATCGATTTCATTTGAACTATCAAACTATTCGGAATCGATAAAGTATTGAACTTTGTAAGTTGACCATTGATCATGGCTTACGTTCAATGACATCGTAGGACAAAAGGATCATGATATGTTCTATAGAAAAGGATTCGTGAACTTTAGTCAAAGTTATATCATTTGGGTAATCATGATGGCTTGCTAGAGTCCGCTCATGATTTATGAGACAAAGTATGTTTGGGCTCATTACCAACTTGATATAATCCTATGGGGTCACACACATAAGAACGAATTGTTAAAAGGGAAAAATTAGTGAATTTGTGCTGGCACGACCGTGCGCCTTTATAAGGCACGGCCGTGCCATAATTGGTCAGCCAGACAAAGTCACGCGGAACAATTGGCACGACCGTGCCAGATTGCAACGCACGACCGTGCCGAGGTGGACAGCTGGCATTGGACACATGGCGTAATTGGCAAGACCGTGCCAGATTACAGCGTACGACCGTGCCAATATTTGGTCGCCGGGATGGTATACTCGGTCCAATTGGCACGACCGTGCCAAAAGAAAGGATACGACCGTGCCGGTCCTGGCGGGTCAAATTACTTGGAGGACAATTAAGTGACGGGATTTGGGAATAATTAATCCTTAAGGGTTAGGGATTATACCCAATATAAATACTCCTGTGCAGCCATTGTTCCTAAGAGTTGCTAAGTGTTGGTATTGTATGGAGAAACAATTATTATTGTTTTGATTGAGAATCAAGAACAATAAAATACACAATTCACATATTCCCATAAAGACCTAGCAGTCAAGATTGAGAAGGTGTTCTCAATATTCGTTCGTGGTGTGGATACTCATAGAGGGTGAATCTTATCATCTTCAAAGTTCATGTTCCTGCTTTCGATCGTGATCAAGTTTCAAGATCTCCACCAAGAACCAAGACCATAGATCTCACGCATCAAGAGGTTAGTAATCCTATATTCGTAGAAGATGTATTTGTCATAATCATATGAATGGATCTATGGGCTTTGAGTTTCAAAATTTTAAATGCTTAATTCCGCTGCGCATGTCCCTAGGAAACCCAACAGTAGCCAATCTTACTTGTGGACTTTGTGGTACTTGAGACTGTGAATGGTGTTGGGAATGGTCAGGATTCTCCCATATTGCTTGGGCGATCATTTATGGCCACTACCAACACTGTTATTAATGTGGGTGATGGGACTCTATCTATGTGTGTGGCTAATGAAAAGATTGAAATTTATGTGTTTGATGTCATGCAAAGCCCCATAGATGATGAGTCTTGTAATTGTGTAGATGTGGTAGAGAATTGTGTGAGTGAAGTCTTATGGCATGAGAGATATTGTGAGGAGTTAGAGTCTTTGTTGTCGATTGGCGGTGAGAAACATAAGGATAATGCGGATGCTCACCTTATGGCTGTGGACAAGGCCGACGAGCACCATCCTAGTGATGGCCCGTTTCACCCACTAGGCCACTTCAATGAGAAGTCGACGCCTTCTATTGTAACCCTTACAGCTCTTGAGTTGAAAACCCTCCCCTCAAACTTAAAGTATGCCTTTATTGGGGAGGGTGAGACTTTGCCAGTGATTATTGCCTCTGATTTGACCCTAGAGCAAGAGGCCAAGTTGATAAAAGTGCTCTGTGAGCACAAGTCGGCCATAGGGTGGTCCTTAGCAGATATTAAAGGCATAAGCCCCTCCATGTGCATGCATAAAATAAATCTTGTGGATGGTGCTAAGCCATCTAGAGAAAGGCAGAGGAGGTTGATCCCTCACATGGAGGAGGCAGTTAGGAAAGAGGTTCTCAAGCTGTTAGATGCGGGCATTATCTATGCCGTCGCTGATAGTGAGTGGGTGAGCCCGGTTCAAGTTGTTCCAAAGAAATCGGGCTACACTGTCACCACTAATGAGAAGGGTGAGGAAGTGCCTACAAGGGATGTGACTGGGCTTAGAATGTGCATATATTTGCGCAAACTTAATGCTGCAACAAAGAAAGATCACTTCCATTTGCCCTTCATTGATCAGATTCTAGAGAGGTTAGCCGGACATGCGTATTATTGCTTCTTGGATGGTTTCTCGGGATATAACCAAATTCCCATTACACCAGAGGACCAAGCCAAGACTACTTTCACTTATCCCTTTGGCACATTTGCCTTTAGGAGGATGCCCTTTGGTCTATGTAATGCACCCGCGACCTTTCAACGGTGCATGACCTCCATATTCTCTGACTTGATAGAGAGGTGTGTCGAAGTCTTCATGGATGACTTCTCTGTGTTTGGTCGCCAGGATGGTATGCTCGGTCCAATTGGCACGACCGTGCCAAAAGAAAGAACACGCCTGGCAGGTCAAATTACTTGGAGGACAATTAAGTGACGGGATTTGGGAATAATTAATCCTTAAGGGTTAGGGATTATACCCAATATAAATACTCCTGTGCAGCCATTGTTCCTAAGAGTTGCTAAGTGTTGGTATTGTTTGGAGAAACAATTATTATTGTTTTAATTGAGAATCAAGAACAATAAAATACACAATTCACATATTCCCATAAAGACCTAGCAGTCAAGATTGAGAAGGTGTTCTCAATATTCGTTCGTGGTGTGGATACTCATAGAGGGTGAATCTTATCATCTTCAAAGTTCGTGTTCTTGCTTTCGATCGTGATCAAGCTTCAAGATCTCCACCAAGAACCAAGACCATAGATCTCACGCATCAAGAGGTTAGTAATCCTATATTCGTAGAAGATGTATTTGTCATAATCATATGAATGGATCTATGGGCTTTGGGTTTCAAAAATTTAAATGCTTAATTCCGCTGCGCATGTCCCTAGGAAACCCAACAGTGGTATCAGAGCCCCGTTCATGATGATTATTTCAATACATGAATCATTATATGTGTATAAATTGTTTATGTGCTAGCATGATTTGAATATTGGATTATGATGTTTTATGTGATCTATGCGTTTTATGTGGTTTATTGTTTTTGTACAAACTTTAATCGCACTATTCAATCGCAATAAAAATTATGTTGGATTTAAAATTGTTAGAATTATCAATTTTTGATTGGATCAAAGTTTTGATAATTTGGAGATTCATGAATAAATTGTTTATTCAAGATTTTGATGATCATGGTGATTGGTTCGCCAAGAACACCAAATCCTAATTGAATCGGGAAAACAATTTTGAGATAAAATTTGGAACTTTAAAGATTTGATTTTTCAAAAGATCCGACCGGCCCCATGTATAGACCCAGCCGGACCATGGGTTGGCGCGGGGGCTATGGCTAGGGTTTTGGGTTGGATTTTGGGGTGTTGAATTTCCTATTTGTTTTAGTCGTTTGAATTATGAGATTGGTTCAAGGTTTGGATGGCTAGCCTACGTTCTCGAGACTATGTTTCCCAAACTTGATCGCAATCGAAGATTCAAAGATAAAACGAAATTAGAATTATGAAGAGTTCATAATTGCTAAAATTGAGAAACAAAATTCTTGACTCTAAAGATTGGAGATCCATGTGGAGTTGTGGTTGCAATTGACCTACGTTCATCGAGGTCATCTATTACTTAGTTTTGACCACATGGACTACTTTCTTGGTTTCTTGAATTAGTGCGGAATTGTGGTTGCCCTCGTGCTTAGTTTCGGCCGCACTTATTGTTATCTTGATTTTGGAGATGAAAACCAAAGTTCAAATAATCTCATTCTCATAATTATAGAGAAACTAATGACACATAAATATCATGCTTAAATTAATGGAAATTAATTTAATGACTAATCTTGATGTGTAACATGTTTATCTTATGTGCTCATAAATGTGTTATATGCTATATGTGATGAACCTTCATGCTAAAATTTAAGTTACGTGCCAATCCATGATAGACACTTGGGATTACACGGATATTTTATGTGGGTTACGCCAAAGCGTAGGTGCATTAATTCTATCTTTGTATGAACAAGATGTAACGACCTCAAAACCCGTCCTTATTTATTTTATATTTTTGGGGATTTTAATTTGACATTATGTGTGCATTTTATGTGTTGCATCATATTTTATGATTTGCACATCTTACTTGATTATTTGTGTTATTTACTTAGTTAGTAATAATAATGATTAAGGGGAGTTAAATGATTAAGTTGAAATTATAGGGTCCTTAGTGAAAATATAAGTTCAGGGGCTTAATTGTTAAAAATGGAACTTGGGTGACCAAAAGTATAAAAGTGGGTAAAAACTCTTCTTATAACTATCTTCTTTCTCTTCTTTCTCTGTGTTAATTCTCTCTGCAATTCTCTCGTACTTTCCTTAGGGTTAAGAAAGAAAAGGTAAGTTCAACATATTTCGATTTAATTCTTTTTATTTACTTATCTGTTTTAAAAACTAATTATATAAAAATGATCAGGGCGTTGATTAGGTCATTTCTACCCGAACAAAACTTATTTCAGCGATACTTTTTCCGAAAATAGGTAAGTTACTAATTCCCCTTTAAATATTAAAATGGTCATATATGTTATACTTGATACTTGTACTTGTTAATTTTATGATTTGGATAATATTTGTTATACTTGTAATTTTGGGTCAAAGTGAGTATTTGGTATGGTTGGTTTTGATGGTTGAAAGGTTGAGTTGTGTAGCCAAGTTGTGTTACAAACGTTTAGTAATGTAAGTACTATACTTTTGGGACGGTGAAACGAATGGAGTAAAAATTTAGTGCAATTTGGTCTGGTGTGGGCGACCGCCCAGGGTTGCTGAAAAATGGAGTTGTTCCATTTCAAGTGATTTAAAGTTCAAGCTTGGTCTAGGTCTTAGGTGATATCCTAGAGTACCTAGAGGGTTGTTGTGGAACACCCTAGTGTTTGAAATTGGTTCCTTTGTGAACAAATGTGTTATGGAATGTGAATAAGTGTTACATGGGGTATTGTTGAACATCTTTTGATGTGTGTTGGATTGGTTCATCTTTGTGATGTGTTTGGGTTGATTCCCTACTTTGGAATCATTGCCCCTGGTTGTTGTTTAAGCAAGTATTCATTACTATGCTCGTTTGGAAGTCCAGCTGGTACTTGTTGTTGAGTCGGGCAGTGGTAGGGACAAGTTCATTGTAAGGCTTGTACCATTGGTTTCCCATTTTTAACCCCATTCCTTGGGCCACGGATTGGGTCTGTGCTAGCTCTCCCTTGAGTGAGTTTAGTCGCCGTTTGGGTTATGACTATGTGTCATTTTCCCCCTCTTGTTGTTGTTGTTGTTGTTGTTGTTGTTGTTTGGTTCATGAACCGGTTTCAACCCTTTGGTGATGCTCAGTTGATACCTCTCAGATGGTTATATGTTTGATTCGAGAACCTTGGCTCAGTATCCACGTATGAGTGTTTATTTCTGCCTTATGTGTGGTATGATGAGTTGGTCGTTATTTCCAACCGGTATGGGACGGTTGGCGATAGGGAGCCTCTCATGTTATGTGCTATGTGGATGTTTATTGACATTGTTCAATTCCGAGTATCATTTCAGCATGTAACGTAGTTGCATTTTAGTAGCTTACTGAGATTCATTCTCACCCTTATTTGTTTACTGTTTTAGATAAAGGAGAGCCCAGGGGATAGGTCACTGCACAAGGGAGGACGTCGAGGTGGTGATTTTGGGTAAGACATTTTGGGATATGTGTTATGTAAAGGCTACATTATGTAAATGTATAACCTTTTGGGTAGTGTACACGTGACTTCATCTTGTATCACCTATTTTTGGGAACATGTTGGTGAGTTGTAAATTTGTAAGTGAAGTGTGTAAGCCTTGTGGCTAAGTACTTTGGATTGTGAAAGTTTGTTTGTGTGAAATGAAATCAAGTTTCAAGTAAATGTGTTTGGTTATATGAAACTTTTATGAAAGTACATTTCGAAAAAATTTCCTAAAATGTTTTATGACGTCTTCCGTGCGTGTCCCGAGCGTGGGGCCAAGTAGGACCACGGGTACGGGGCGCGACACAAGATGAGCGAAAGAGTGGTTCCTATGCGTCTATCATGGTTTGACTTAATTAAACTATCAAAAGGGTTTTGGGCTTAAGGCACGAGATGAGATTAAAACATGCTTCTTGACATAAGATGTTTTGAAGAATCTCATAAAATGATCTAAGAATCATATGTGATATGATTGGTAAATGTTACCTACCTAATTAATTTGATTTTGAGCAGTATCGCCAAAGCGGACTTAAAATTAAATTAAAGTTGGATCTTAGCCCATTTAAATTGTATTATACATATGATGTATAAGAAGGTTATATAATTTAGTGGGAGTATTTGTGAAATACATTATTTGTAAATCTCTTTATGAAAATTGGTACTGATACATATTTATATGTTTGCATAAAATGTAGATTAAATGGCTCAAAACACAAACAATAACTTATCTCTGCGATCTATCCTTGAGAAGGAAAAGCTGCAAGAGAATGGTACTAACTTCACGGATTGGATCTGAAGTCTTAGAATTGTTCTAAAGAATGAAGAGAAGTTGTACATTCTCGATGAGCCTGTTCCTGAAGAGGAACCTGCTGCCAATGCCCCTAGGGCTGAGAAAGACGCCTATAAGAAGCACAAAAGTGATTCTCGTGAGGTGGGCTGTCTCATGCTTGCTGCTATGTGTCCGGCTCTTCAGAAGATGCTGGAACACTTGGAAGCTTTTGACTTAAGCGTTGAGTTAAAAGATATGTTCCAAGAGCAAGCAAGGCAAGAAAGGTTCGACACCATAGCTGCACTGACCTCATGCAAGATGAGTGATGGACAGCCTGTGGGCCCTCATGTTCTAAAAATGAAGGCTTACTTTGAGCATCTTGAGAGGCTTGGCCATCCAATCTCCATTGAGTGGCCATTGATTTTATTCTTAACTCATTGCCAAAAAGCTATGATTAGTTCGTCATGAACTTTAACATGCATGGAATGACTAAGACACTATCTGAGTTGCATCATATGCTAAAGACAGCTGAAAAGAAAATCAAAAAGCAAACCTCTTCTGTGCTTGTGGTGACAAGGGAAGTGAAAGGCTCTAAAGGCAAAAAGGCGGGTAAGGCAAAAGTTGCCAAACCCAAAATAAGCAAGGCAAAAGTTGTCAATGCTCCTGTAGTGGCTAAAGTATACACACAAAAGGATGCAATTTTATTACACTGCAATGAGATTGGCCATTGGAAGTGAAATTGCAAGGCTTACATGGAAGAAAAGAAGAAGAAAAAGGGCAGTGTGACTGCTTCTGCTTCAGGTATCTATGTGATAGATATTCTCCTTTCTACTTCTAGTTCCTGGGTATTAGATACCGGATGTGGATCTTTGTTTAAATGTACAGGCACTAAAGAATAGAAGGCTACTCAAAGATGGCGAAGTAGACCTACGTGTGGGGAATGGAGCAAGAGTTGCTGCATTAGCCGTAGGAACCTATGAAGTCATTTTACCTAGCGGATTAATTCTTGTTTTGAACAATTGTTATTATATTCCGGATTTGAGTAGAAATATTATTTCAATTTCTTGTTTGGATAATGAAGGTTATAGATTTCTTATTGAGAATAAGAGGTTTTCTATTTATTTAAATGATATGCTTTATTGTATTGCATGTTCATTTAATGGCCTTTATATCTTGGATGTTGAGAATGGAAATAATGATATTGTTTATAACATAAATAAGAAATCTAAACCCAATGATGTAAATCATACTTATTTGTGTCATTGCCGTCTTGGTCATGCTAATGAGAAGCGTATCTCTAAACTCTATAGGGACGGACTTTTAGGATCAAATGATTTCGAATCATATGATACTTGTGAGTCATGTTTACTTGGAAAAATGACAAAGACACCTTTTACTAAGAGTAGTGAAAGGGCAAGTGACTTATTGGGCCTAATACATACCGATGTGTGCGGGCCTTTAAGCAGCAATGCTAGGGGAGGATTTCAATACTTCATAACATTCACTGATGATTTTAGTAGATATGGTTATGTTTACTTAATGAAACATAAAAGTGAAGCTTTTGAGATATTTAGAATATTTCAAAATGAAGTACAAAATCAACTTGGCAAAACTATTAAAGCACTTCGATCCGATCGTGGTGGAGAATATTTAAGCCAAGAGTTTGATGATCATCTTAAAGATTGTGGAATCGTTTCACAACTAACTCCACCCGGAACACCACAATGGAATAGTGTACCTGAGAGGAGAAATCAGACTTTATTGGATATGGTTCGATCTATGATGAGTCAAACTGATCTTCCAATATCCTTTTGGGGACATGCATTAGAAACCGCTGCGTTCACACTAAATAGAGTTCCAACTAAATCGGTTCCAAAGACACCATATGAGATATGGACCGGAAAGAAGCCTTGTCTTTCTTTCATGAAGATTTGGGGATGTAAGGCGTATGTTAAGAGACTTATCTCTGACAAACTTTCACACAAATCTGATAAATATTTTTTCGTTGGTTATCCTAAGGAAACTAAAGGATATTACTTTTACAACCGCACAGACAACAAGGTATTTGTTGCTCGAGATGGTCCTTTTCTAGAGAAAGAGTTTCTCTCCAAAGGAATCAGTGGGAGTAAAATTAATCTCGAAGAGGTTCGAGAACCCGAAAGTAACATTGAACCAATGGAGGAAAATGAACAAGTTGCACAAGGAGTTGTGGAACCCGTTCAAGATACACAGAATCATCATAGATCTAGTAGATTACGATCCGAACCCGAGAGATATGGATTTCTCATAACGGATAGTAATGAAGTGGAAATCATTGAGAATGATGAACCTACTTCCTAAGAAGAAGCGATGGCATCTCCTGACTCGGACAAATGGCTTGGAGCTATGGAATCCGAGGTCCAATCCATGTATGATAATCAAGTTTGGAACTTGATAGATGCGCCCGAAGGTGTAAAAACCATAGGATGCAAATGGGTTTTCAAAAAGAAAACTGACATGGATGGAAAGGTGCATACTTATAAAGCTAGACTTGTAGCGAAAGGTTATATGCAGATTCATGGTGTCGACTATGATGAAACCTTTTCACCCGTAGCAATGATCAAATCTATAAGAATTTTAATTGTCATAGCCGCATATTTTGACTATGAGATATGGCAAATGGATGTCAAAACTGCATTCCTTAACGAGAATCTTCAAGAGGATGTGTACATGACACAACCTGAAGATTTTGTAATTCCAAAAAATTCTAATAAGATATGCAAGTTGCAGAAATCCATCTATGGATTAAAGCAAGCCTCAAGGAGTTGGAATCTTCGATTTGATGAATCGGTCAAAGAGTTTGGCTTCATCAAGAATGAAGATGAACCATGTGTATACAAGAAAATTAGTGGGACCGTAGTACTATTTCTAGTGTTCTTTGTCGATGACATATTAATCATAGGAAACGATATTCATGCACTTCAGTCTGTAAAGACATGGTTGTAGACACCCCGATCTCGCACCCCTAAAACCAACCCTAAATTTGGTCTAAACGCGACAATTGACCTAAAACCATAGATGAGACGGTTTAGGACTACCGACCGCCTTATCGGTGCATCGGATGAAGAAACCGAGTCCAAATCTGTGATCAGGGCTCAAAACCGAGCAAATAGGCGTATTTTCCGAAAATCGAGCGTCGGGACCCTACGGCGGGTCCTGCACCCTTAGAATGCCTTTTACCGGTTATCTGATGCATTCAAAATTATATTATGTTATTCCTTACTTATTAAAATATTTCAGATATACCGGCGTGACTAGAAAAATATTTCAAGCAACTTTCATGTTGGGCCCGCAGACAACCGGGACACCGGAGCGCGCACGACGGAGAAGTTGCGAAGCAAAAAGACGGAGCCGAAAGGATTTCTCTCACACACGCCTGCACCACCAGGAAATGCCAAGTGTCCTTGCTTGGTTTGCCATGGTGCAACCACCTCAATTTGCCACCTAGCATAGTGCTCGACCGAGCACTATGAACCGCTCGGCCGAGCACCCCTGTTACAGCCTTTTTTGCTGAATTCCCTCTTATTTTCAAACATAATGATCACACCTCCATCAAGCCCATCACTCCATTTTCGGCCACCACCCCTCTACTACCCCTACTAAAGGGTATTTTGGTAAAAAAAATCCACCTCCCTCCTCCCTCCAAAGTAGCCCTAAGATGGCCTAAGAAAGAGGACATACACACTTGCTACATTTGATACAAAGGGGAGATCTTGAAGTTTTCTCTCTAGTTTTCTCCAAGAAAAAACCCCACCACTCAGCAACCATACAACCACCACTCCACCACCACTCAACCACCACTCAAACACCACCTCTATAGCATCCAAACACACCCAAAACTCAATCAAGAATCAATTCTCAATCAAAACCTCAAGCAAAACCTCAACACTTTCAATCTTCAAACTCAAAACAAAGAAAAAGTCTTCCCTTGGTAGACAAAGGAAGCACACCACCTCCTCCTTGACTAGGTAATCTCTTTGTAATCTTTGGATCATCAAAAATGTAAGTTGTTTTGTTTGTTGGTGATAGGGTCTAGCCACAAGTTGGCTAGACCCCCATACTCTCTACATTTTCTTGTAAAAAAAACTTTGTAATGTGGCTTTGTATGCAATGATCTTAATGTTTAAATCAAATATTTAGCATGCTTAAGTTAGTTTGTAATCTTCATGTGTTAATTCTTTGGTTAAAACTTGAGTTTTTCATGCTCAAAATCCCATTCTCTTCTCAAAAGCCTCAAATCTGATCACCTTTTTGTTTTCCCATGTACATTCATGATAAACTTGGATTTTGTTGGAAAATAACTCTTGGATAATGTTCTTAACATGTTAAATCATAAGGTCCTCGAGTTTCATGGCTTGGTTTTGAGTTTTGCCCATGTTTTGGATCCCATCTTTGTGACTTAGGTATTCAGTTTCTGTACTCTGTCTGAACCAACGATTTTCATGCTTTAAAATCTCCATCTAAAAATGGTTTTTAGACTTTGGTCCAAAACATAAAAGTTGATCCTTATGTGTTGAAGTTTATGCTCGTCAAGTCTCATGATCAGATTCCATGTGTAGGTCATATTTTCATGCATAGTTTTGAGTTACAGATGTGCTGCTCTGTTCATTCTTCTCTGTACCTTGTTCTGTTCTTGTGCTCTAAACTCAATGAAAATTTGGTTTTTGGACAGAGGTCAAAACATGAACTTTATTCTTCACAAACTCAAGAAAATTAACATATTTTTGATCAAGAAAATTAACATATTTTTGAAACATTTTTTGGACTTCTGGAAGTGCTCTTTTGTTCTTTTGTTTCAGCCTCTCAAAACCAGATCCTGCACTTTCAGCATCTGACATCCAAATGTCAGACCCTTTTTTAGTCACTAAAACTAATCCTTTGAACTCAAAATTTTGGGAATTTCATGTTTGAAATGTGTTCTTCAACTTTCATGCTTTGAGTTTTTCCAGATTCATGAGTTAAGATAAGTGAAATTCGTGATGAACATGCTGTGGTTGCTACCTTACTGTGCTGAATTTGTTTTGTTTGAATACTTCCCTTGTTAATCATTATGTCTAAAAATAATCCAAAAAATCCAGAAAAATTCATAAAGGTGTCTTAACATTCTGGGAGAAACTCCCAATTTTTAGTTTTGGATTTGGACAATTTTAGGACAGGTACATTAGCTCGGGGACGGACAACGACGACAATCGCAGCAATCCCCCTCTTTGGCACGGACATTTATTATGGGATTCACCTCCCATTTTCATAATTTGTTGTTGTGGGTAAAATCTCCACGACGACATCCTGAAGATAGTGACATCTTGAAGAGTTACCGCGTTGTAAGTAACTGTTTTATTTATTTATTACTCCCTCTGTCCCTAAATGAGTGTCCAAATTTCATTTTAAGGGACACTGAAAATCTCAACTTTTTGAACAATTTGGTAACAACGATTCATATATAATCTTATAATCTCCTTTCCAAACTTTTAGTTTTGCACGTATAAAGAAACCGGTGAAAAAAATTTCGAAAAAAAACGTTTAGGGAGAAAGTTATGTTCAAAAAAGACACTCATTTAGGGACAAAGATTTCTTAAAAATGGACACTCATTTAGGGACAGAGGGGGTATTTGTTATTAATATTCTTCTGCAGATAAAATTAACAGGAATAAACATGTGCTATAAAGAAAACTCTTATCAACGGCAAAAAGGACTTGGTCAAAGGAAGGAGTTATGGCTGAAAAGATAGAGAAGTTTGTTAGAGTTAACAGATTAGCTTAATCTTATCTAGTTTTTAGTATTTAAGCAAGGCGAAGCAAAAAACACAAACACACGCTCACTACTTCATCTCTGTAATTCGCCTTTGCATCCATTGTAACCCAGAAAATCAATACAAACGTTTAGGGAAGGTAGGTGCTCATAATCACCTCCCGAGGTTTTTCCTAAGAGATTATTATCTCAAAGGTTTCCTCGTTACATACTCGTGTCTTTGCAATCTCAATTCATTCAATTATATTCCATTGCACCCTCTTCTCATACTCAAACTCATACATTCGATCATTAGACTTAATTGTTGTTTTTTACCAAAACAGTTTGGCGCCCACCGAGGGGCCTTTGGTTTTTTAATTGTTTGAATTTCCTTCGAATCATAATGTCTACTCAACCCATGACTACCGGCATCAGCAAGGCTCCTACCGAGGGGCCTTTGGTAAATAGTAGTGTGGTTGAATAAAATGAATGGTGGAGAATGAAGAGAGAGAATGAGTGGTGGGGTTGGGTGAATATAAAATATTAAAAAGTTTGCCATTTTGAGTAGTCTCAATTGAGGTGAAACGGACGAAAAGGAAAATAAGTCTCAATTCACATGAAACGGAGGGAGTATATGTTAACAATTATATATAAACACTGTTATATATAAGTAGCACGTTCGTTAAATTTTTGTCAAAATAAGTATTACTTTTGGCAAACAAAGAAAACATTAAAAAAAAAAAAAAAAAACACTATTATTTTTCTATATATATGTATTATTTTTATGTATACAAACTGTTACATATAAGTAACACCCTTGTTACATTTAGTTATAGTAACTACTCCCTCCATCCTAATTTAAGGTTCTTACTTTCATTTTTGGTATGTTCCAGTTTAAGGTTTTTAGTTACTTTATTCCATAAATGGAAAAGAATGAATAGTGCTTTAGAGAAGCTTGCCCTCAAAAAGTTCATTTAATTACAAAAAAACCATTACTTACGTAACTTACTTTCACCCACTTGTTTCGTCTACTTTTGGTTGACTCATTTCCTTTGTTTTTATCTTGGTTTCTTAATAAGCGTGCATAGTCAAACTAAGAACATTAAACTGGGACGAAGAGAGTATTACTTTTGGCAAACCGGAAAAAAAAATGCCCGCAGGTCAAGGGCCCAGGTCATGGGTCAAAAATGATCCCTCTCTACTATGAGACGAATCATGGTGTTCTCGTAAAAGTTTTTGTCATAAAATATACCGTTATCCCTATTCACACACGAGTACTTATTATTAGCCCCAAAATAGAGGCTGATCGTCGCATCCTCATTCGCTAACCAAACCATTGACTCCAAAGAAAAAATTACAACCAGTTTGTAAGCAAGATAAACACCCTCATATAACCCCATACTCCCTCTGTCCCAAAAGATAGTCTCATTTTAACTTTTTATAGTCAATAAAAATAGACTTTGACCAAGCATTGATGTCAATAGGAAAAATCAGAAAGGTTTCCATTACCGTCCTGAAGCGCCTTGGCATCCAACCAAACTTTTTTGTGATGCTTGCACAATGTATTCTCAGCACCAACACCACGCTCAGCAATACACTGCATTGAAAGAATATATTTTAAACCATTTACATAAGTTCAGAGAGGTTACAATAGGAAAAATCAAACAGTAAATATTACTCCCTCCGGTCTCAATTATAAGCAAAAGTAACCGATTTCACACAGATTAAGAAATTAGTTAAAGTTGTTAAATCATCTTGATTTTACAAAAAAAGAGCAAAAATGACTAAAATAACCTTAATTAATGAAGTGCATTATTCCACCATATTAGTTGCAATATTAATGAAGTGAATGAATTATTAGGGGTATATTTGGAACAAAACTATTAAATGGTCTTGAAATCCCTTAGAGTTGCTTATATTTAGGTCCAAAAAAAACCCATTTTTGTTGCTTATAATTGAGATCAGAGGGAGTATTATATTACAAGGTCTAAATCTTAAGAAAAAAAAAAAACACTACTAATACTCCATCTTAAACAACTTTATCCCCTTCCACGTATCCTTTCCCCTCCAACACCACCACTCCGCTCACCTTAAATAACTTTTAAACATTTTCCAATTTTTATATCCCCCGCCTATTCACAATTTTTCCTCTTTACCATTCATAAGTAATCTTAGTCCGCACATAACCACCATTGTTGTTCTCTTCCAAGCTCCAAAAGCTTCAGAGTTTAAACTAAATATTGGTGGACGGGAATTTGGGGTAACAAAAAATTAGAGATAAGGTATTGGAAGTTTCATTGCTATCACTAATCGCTGTGCAGGGATAGAGAAGTCTGTGTATGCCCGAGAAAAAGGCTTACGTCACTTTGGATTTGATGGTGAAGGGCAAGGGGAGTGGTGAGGGCTGAGAATAAAAAGGCAGCAGGTATTGTTGAACATAAAATTAACATTTCAAATCACAAAAGAAAATGATTGTCTGTCCAGTAACAGCTATAAGGTTGTAAACATAATTTGCAAAATTTGTATTTGATACCTAAACTCATTTTTGTTGCAAAAAAAAAAAAATATCTCACTTAATTTTCCTGCGCATCTTAGGCAACTCCATGGCCACCACCGTTAAACCCTCCCAATTCCCAATTTCCTACCAAAATCCCAAATAAAGCTCACTGAAAAACACATCAATAAAAGCGGGAACTGAGAAAAAAGACTTCTCTTCCGGCACCTTTTTAAAAAACAAAATGAGTTTAGGTGTCGCCATATCCACACTAACAAAACAATTTGGGTCAGTGGCGGGCCTAGGATTTTTTTTGAACGGGGCAAAAATTGCATGGGGGGCAAAAAAAAAAATGTTAGTGTATATATTATTTTACAGGGCAAAGCTTACTAAATTGCACCAACACCCCTAACCTTTACAAAAAATTGTACTTGTAAATTTGTTATTTTTTCAAACGGGGCCGCGGCTTCCAAATCATACCATGTAGATCCGCCAGTGATTTGTGTACCTTATTTTTTATTTTATTTTTTTGCATTTTTTGGCTAATAGAAAATTATTATCTATAAGCATAAAGGTAAAATCATCACAGTTTACAGTTTACATACAGAAGCATTGATAAATTCCAACTTCTATATATACGTAAATCTCACCATGGATGTTATCTATATATAAACCAAGTACGAAATCATATACATCAATGGTGACCCTGCTAAAAAATACGTGCAAACAATAGCATCATTTATTATAGGCCCCTTTCTTAAAATTAGGTAGTACTAATAACCATTGTACTTAGAATTCAACAAAGTGTTGGACCGTACAGTCATTTATTCTAATTAATAGTGACCACAGCAAATAATCACAAGAAAAAAAAAAAAAATATATATATATATATATAGGAAGCGAACCTTTTCATACTCTTGGGCGGCATATTTGAGATAACGAGGATCTTTCTTGAGAAAGTATCCTTCTTTATAACCTACCGCAATTGCATCTTCCTTCAACATTTTATGAGCTTCTGCAGAGAAAAGAAATCATATCAAGGCAGATATGTTTAGAAAATATTAAAACTTACTGCAGAGGAAGAACACACATATAACATAGAACTCAACTCAAGCACACACAAATAGCTTATTCCTCTTCACCTAGAGTTTAAAGATTGACCTTTCATTCAGGAAAGGTAAGACCTTGTACTAGAACTACAAATGGAAGTATCTTGCAGTATCTGCATAGACATATTTTTTTCAAAAATCCAAAAGGCCCTAAATACTTTCAGCATTCAATTTTTAAGCTGAATCGGTCAAAACATTCTCCCTTGACACATGGCAGGACACCAGAGAGGAGGTTAGAGAGGAGGTCAGCTTCATACACGAAAGCAGCATATACGGATTATATGCACATGTCAATAGGACTACCTAACAAATTGGTTGCCTAGCCGGTCAAATATGATGACAACAGAACTCAATATCAGTCTTGCAACAGCATACTGGCGTGAAATATATATAATTGTATATATATATATATAAATAAATAAATAAATAAATAAATAGATATATATATATATAGGATCGCGCTCCTGTGAAAACCATTTTATATGAGAACCGTGAGAATCAATCATAACCATTAGATTAGAAAAAAAAATCAAGGGTCCAGATGTTAGATACATTGGATACACTTGGATACATTAGTTAATTTTCGAAAAACAATTGGATACATTAGTTTTTAACATAGTGTATCCAAGTGCAACACTTAGATACAATACTTGTTACCTATTGTATCCAAGTGTAATATCGAATTTTTTGTAATGTATCTAAGTGTATCAATTGTATCTAACAAATGGACCCTTGATTTTTTTTCTAATCTAATGGTTTGAATAAAGAATTTACAATTAGAACAGATTGTGAGGCAATAGTCAAATTTATAAAAAATGATCAAAGTAAAAAAGTCAACAGGACCAGATGGATTAATTTACAAAACATAATACAAGGAAGCGGATATAGTATTAATTTTGAACACATTAAAGGAAAAAATAATACTATTGCTGACCTTTTATCTAGAAATTTGAACAGATTGTTTCATGGAGAAAGACAAAGGATTTAGAAGAGTGGTACATCCCAAACAGACGAAGAATACATCCATGGATACATCTGACAGTAACAGCAGTAGTGACAATACAGCACAGTTACAGTTAACAATTCCCAACAGTCAGACACAAGCATTCTCACAGGCTGGGCCAAGCCGTATACAAAAATTATCCGATAAACATTTTGTTTCAAATAGGGCCCAACCAAAAGCCCAACAACCAACAATTACATTCGGCCCAAACATTCTACCTGTTTGTACAGAGGACAAACAAAAATTCCGAGCTCTCTATTTTAACCGCCATTGATAATAATTTATGATCTGAAATGTTACAGCTGATGAAGACCCTCTTTCTTGCAGGCCTGTATGTATGGCTGTCTGATTCCGGAAAGGATGCGAATATTTTGCACCCAACCTTCTGTGTGAAAGAATGTGTAGCTATATTTCCAGCTACCATTGTAAATTTTTCCCCGAATGTGTTTAATATTTCTTCTGTATCAGGATTTAATCGGAATTCAATGTAATCGATCATTCCGTAATGATAAAACTGTGTGATGAGTTCTTTTGGCATGTCAGTTTTGAATAAATCTATCTGTAATAATAGAATGCCTGTATCATGTCCATTGTTGTCTATCCTTTCGACTACTGTTACTCCTCTGTAATTTAGTTCTTTAAATACAATTTGAACTATTTTTTGCTGTAACTTATACAGGATTAAGGGAAATCCAGTACAAATTTTTTCTGAAATTATGTCATCGAGGCCTTCTATTTTCTCCAAAACAGGTTTCAGAGTATGCCTCCATGGAATGTCAAGTACTCGAGCCTTAAATTTGTCAAAGTCTCTGTAAATTGGCTCTTTTGATTTGTTTTTAAGAGTGTCAATCTCTTGTTTCAACTTTTTATTTTCCAACTGTAAAGGTATTTGAATTTCCTTTCCCTTTTGAGAAAGCTTATGTTGTAGATTTGAAATGGTTTCTTCTTGTCTTTGGATGATCTGTTCTGGACTTTCTTTTACTATTTGAGAAAATGTTTTTACTTCTTCGGGTTCGATAAAGAAGTTGTCAAGTCCAAAATATCCTCTTGCCATGCTTATGGCTTCGGAAAAACTGTAATACCCTTTATAGAGGGGATCTATGCACTGTATGTGTTTTGACACTGTTTCCCATTTGTTAAAGACTCCAATTTTGGTGCCTCTAAAAATAATGTAATGTGAGAATCGTTTGGGTGTAACTGTATTCTCGGACACTTTTCGAGTCATTTCGAGAAAATAAAATCCCAGGGAGTTTAAAATTTGAACCTTTTTTGTTGATTCATTGGGAAATGTATGTATATGCCAGAGATTATCAAGCAGGCATTGTTGTTTGTCTGTTAATCCAGTCCCAAAAACGGGTGTCCTGTTTTGTTAAAGTTTCCGCTAGAGTATGCGCAAACTTTTTCACTATTTTTAGGTGAATATTTTTCTGGTTTACAAAGAAGAACGGCTCCCCATCCTTCTTTACATCCATCTGTTTCTATTATTATGTAATCAGTGACTAGGGGTAATTCTAAAGGTTTAATCTTCTTAACTACCTCTTTAATTTCTTTTACTAATTTTATATCTTCCTTGTTAAAATGTCTTTGCCAAAAGAACTCATCACACAGTTTTATCATTACGGAATGATCGATTACATTGAATTCCGATTAAATCCTGATACAGAAGAAATATTAAACACATTCGGGGAAAAATTTACAATGGTAGCTGAAAATATAGCTACACATTCTTTCACACAGAAGGTTGGGTGCAAAATATTCGCATCCTTTCCGGAATCAGACAGCCATACATACAGGCCTGCAAGAAAGAGGGTCTTCATCAGCTGTAACATTTCAGATCATAAATTATTATCAATGGCGGTTAAAATAGAAAGCCATATTGATTTTACAAGCCTTGCTTGGTTACATGAGCAAGATGTAGACAAAATCACGGACTTCCACACCGGATTCATAAAGAGACACCAACAGACACCAGATCTCCCAAAAAACTTCCCATGGCAGCTCTATAAGCTAATGGCGGAAGGACATTACATTCAACTCTGGGCAACAGACAATTGGAATATGCTTCTACCATTTTTTGGAGAAGGCGAGACATTAGAAGAACAACACATTACCAACGACGAAAGGCCATGGTCATTTAGGGGGGTATAGGGCAGATTTTAGCGGTCTCTGTTAACCATAATAATATAAAAAACATAAATTTAAAATTCAATAATATAAAAGACATAGTTTAGAAAACTTACAAGATATGTGCGGAGGCGTTTGTTTATGCAGGGGGATCCTGGGCGTCTTTATGAACAGTGGCTGGTACACTCTTTTTTTTTTTTTTTTTTTTTATATATAGGGCTACAATATTAAGTACTGAAGGATTCGAAGGAATTTAAGTAATATAACTAGGGGAATCGGAAGGGGGTTTTAAGCTGCCATTTAAGAAAGATCGCTTTATATATAATTGCTCTCGTGGTTTTTTGGTCGTGTTTACAAATGAAGGAGAATGAGGTTTTTATAACCTCAGAAATCGTAACCTATCTAGCCGGTTAAGTATACCGGATTACCTAAGAATCTATCTTTACAATTTTTTCAACATTTACACAGTAAAAAGGCGAAAATAATTTCGCAAAAAGAAACTTTACAAAAAGCTGAAAATGACTTAAAGCTAAATTTTTCAAAAAGTAAACCTAATCTGTGAAGTTTTTCAAAAAGCATAAAAATACTGTCGGCCGCCCCATGTCATTGCTTGCGTCTTTGTGGTTGATGCTGTCATTGCTTACGTTTCTAGAAGTCTCTGTGTGTACTGTCAATTGTGGGAGTTGTATCCCCATCTGACTGTGCGTCTTGCATGTTGTCATCATATGGATCGCCTAGTCCTGGATAAGACCATGGCCTTTCGTCGTTGGTAATGTGTTGTTCTTCTAATGTCTCGCCTTCTCCAAAAAATGGTAGAAGCATATTCCAATTGTCTGTTGCCCAAAGTTGAGTGTAATGTCCTTCCGCCATTAGCTTATAGAGCTGCCATGGGAAGTTTTTTGGGAGATCTGGTGTCTGTTGGTGTCTCTTTATGAATCCGGTGTGGAAGTCCGTGATTTTGTCTACATCTTGCTCATGTAACCAAGCAAGGCTTGTAAAATCAATATGGCTCTCTATTTTAACCGCCATTGATAATAATTTATGATCTGAAATGTTACAGCTGATGAAGACCCTCTTTCTTGCAGGCCTGTATGTATGGCTGTCTGATTCCGGAAAGGATGCGAATATTTTGCACCCAACCTTCTGTGTGAAAGAATGTGTAGCTATATTTCCAGCTACCATTGTAAATTTTCCCCCGAATGTGTTTAATATTTCTTCTGTATCAGGATTTAATCGGAATTCAATGTAATCGATCATTCCGTAATGATAAAACTGTGTGATGAGTTCTTTTGGCATGTCAGTTTTGAATAAATCTATCTGTAATAATAGAATGCCTGTATCATGTCCATTGTTGTCTATCCTTTCGACTACTGTTACTCCTCTGTAATTTAGTTCTTTAAATACAATTTGAACTATTTTTTGCTGTAACTTATACAGGATTAAGGGAAATCCAGTACAAATTTTTTCTGAAATTATGTCATCGAGGCCTTCTATTTTCTCCAAAACAGGTTTCAGAGTATGCCTCCATGGAATGTCAAGTACTCGAGCCTTAAATTTGTCAAAGTCTCTGTAAATTGGCTCTTTTGATTTGTTTTTAAGAGTGTCAATCTCTTGTTTCAACTTTTTATTTTCCAACTGTAAAGGTATTTGAATTTCCTTTCCCTTTTGAGAAAGCTTATGTTGTAGATTTGAAATGGTTTCTTCTTGTCTTTGGATGATCTGTTCTGGACTTTCTTTTACTATTTGAGAAAATGTTTTTACTTCTTCGGGTTCGATAAAGAAGTTGTCAAGTCCAAAATATCCTCTTGCCATGCTTATGGCTTCGGAAAAACTGTAATACCCTTTATAGAGGGGATCTATGCACTGTATGTGTTTTGACACTGTTTCCCATTTGTTAAAGACTCCAATTTTGGTGCCTCTAAAAATAATGTAATGTGAGAATCGTTTGGGTGTAACTGTATTCTCGGACACTTTTCGAGTCATTTCGAGAAAATAAAATCCCAGGGAGTTTAAAATTTGAACTTTTTTGTTGATTCATTGGGAAATGTATGTATATGCCAGAGATTATCAAGCAGGCATTGTTGTTTGTCTGTTAATCCAGTCCCAAAAACGGGTCGGAATTTTTGTTTGTCCTCTGTACAAACAGGTAGAATGTTTGGGCCGAATGTAATTGTTGGTTGTTGGGCTTTTGGTTGGGCCCTATTTGAAACAAAATGTTTATCGGATAATTTTTGTATACGGCTTGGCCCAGCCTGTGAGAATGCTTGTGTCTGACTGTTGGGAATTGTTAACTGTAACTGTGCTGTATTGTCACTACTGCTGTTACTGTCAGATGTATCCATGGATGTATTCTTCGTCTGTTTGGGATGTACCACTCTTCTAAATCCTTTGTCTTTCTCCATGAAACAATCTGTTCAAATTTCTAGATAAAAGGTCAGCAATAGTATTATTTTTTCCTTTAATGTGTTCAAAATTAATACTATATCCGCTTCCTTGTATTATGTTTTGTAAATTAATCCATCTGGTCCTGTTGACTTTTTTACTTTGATCATTTTTTATAAATTTGACTATTGCCTCACAATCTGTTCTAATTGTAAATTCTTTATTCAAGAAAATCTTAAATTTTTCTAAGGCATTTATCAAAGCTTGTATTTCATAATCTAAACTGGTCCAATTTAGTCCTGTTTTGTTAAAGTTTCCGCTAGAGTATGCGCAAACTTTTTCACTATTTTTAGGTGAATATTTTTCTGGTTTACAAAGAAGAACGGCTCCCCATCCTTCTTTACATCCATCTGTTTCTATTATTATGTAATCAGTGACTAGGGGTAATTCTAAAGGTTTAATCTTCTTAACTACCTCTTTAATTTCTTTTACTAATTTTATATCTTCCTTGTTAAAATGTCTTTGTCCGTTTTTTGTGGTTTTACTATATAACGGTCCTACTAGTTTTGATAAATTAGGAATAAATTTTCTAGCATAATTTACTAAACCTAAGAAGGCTTGTATTTGTTTTAAACTTTCTAATTTTTCTGGGAATTCTATAATTTTTGTAGCAATATGGGGTTGTAATTCTATTTTCCCATTTCCTATTTCTAATCCTAAAAATGATATTTTTCTTTTAAAGAGCTCCATTTTCTTTTTTGATACTACTATCCCATGATTTTTAATTTCGCTAAACACCTGTTTTAAATGATTTTCATGTTCTTTAATGGTTTCACTAGCTACTAAAATGTCATCTATGTATACCATGCAAAATTCATATTTTAAGAATATGTTATCCATAAATCTTTGAAAAATCGAAGGGGCATTTTTTAAACCAAAACTTAACACGTTCCATTCGTACTGTCCTTCGGAACATGTGAAGGCTGTCCATGGTTTAAATTCTTCTGTTAATTTAAGTTGATTATATCCTGATTTTAAATCGAATTTTGAAAATACTTTTTTCTTTTGTATTAAATTTATTAATGAATCTTTATTAGGTATATTGTATCCGTCATCTTCTGTATTATCATTTAGTCTTTTATAGTTATAGACTATCCTAGCTTTTCCCCTTTTTATTTCGCTATGATTTCTAACTATGAATGCTGCTGATCTATGTGGACTTTCTGATTTTCTAATTAATTTTTGTTTTATCATTTCAGGTATCTGGTTTTTGAATTCCTCTTTATCTAGAGGACTATATTCAATGTTTGCTGTTCTTATAGTTACATCAGGGTTTTTTATTGTAAACTTGCATATATATGTCACTTTCGAATTCATAATATCTTCTCCTATTAGTCCTATTTTTTCTAAGTGTAGAATGATAGGATGATTATTACTTTTTGTTATGTCCAAGCCTTTTTCTAACTCATGTGTTAACATATTTGTAAATAATTTCAATGTTTCATTTTCTATGTTCGTATTTGTTTTAGGGTGATTTTGGCGTAAAAATTCTAAGTGGCCAAGTCCACCACGCTTCTGTGCTAACTCTGATGTTTGTGTATATCTAAGGGTTGGTATACTATAAATGTGTTTGCTTAAGGTTATATAATTTTTGGTAATAGTAATTGCACCCTGTAATCCTAATATAAAATTAAGGCCTAATATGAAATCTTTTGATTTTACATATTCAGGACTAATGTTTACCTGGGGTATATCATATTTTAAACTGTAATTTCCTGAGAAATCTATAAATTGTATCCCTATTGGATCGATATAATGTGTAATTGTCATTAGTCTATCTTCTATAGTTCTTGTGACTAATTTATAAGGTAATTCTTTTTTAAACTGTGTTGGCACCATACTATGTGATATTACGCTTTTAGTTGCTCCTGTGTCTAATAATGCTGTAAGGTCTAAGTATTTTTGGTTATCTAACCATAGTCTACATTGTAGATTAATCATATTTGTAATGTTTTTTGTTTGGATTAACGTATGTTCTGTAGACATATTAGTTAAATCTTCTTGTATTGAAGGTTCTCCTAATTTTTGTTTATTTTTGTACACTGTGTTTTCTATTCGTGAGACTCTATCCTCAATTTTTAACAGTTTTAAATTATGTAATTCATTTGTAATTTCGTGTTTATTTATTTTTTCTATAATCAGTTTTATATTGACTTCTTCTGAGGAATTGTTTTCTATAGTCATACTTTGATTATATAATGTATTTAGACATAAATAACAAATTTCTTTAAAGCATATGTTACATTGTGATCTTTTCTCTATACTAGGGAAATATCCACAATTAAAGCATTTAATATAATTATTTCCTCGTCTATTTATCCAGTTATGTTTACATTCTTCTTCTTTATTCATATATGTATATGTTACTTTAGTGAGTTGACTATCCTCGTCATCACTATAAATACTGTAGACCGATTCATTATCTGAATTTGTCATTTCTAAAGGTTCTATTTTGTATTCGCCTAGTTGTTCTACTAAGTTACTTCTTTCTGTATTTTTGTTTTTATTTGGGCATTTATTTGCTAAATGTTTCTCGTCGCCGCAAATAAAGCATTTACATTTTCTAGTTTGTGGTCTTTTAACATACCTATTACCTGTGTAGGGTTTATATTCTCTTTTGTATGTAGTACTTTTTCTTATAAATTTCCTTGTTGGTTTATTATAATGACCGTAAGCCTGTGGTGTATATATAGCTGTTTTACAAAAGGCGTACGCACTCTTTTTTAATTGTTCTTGTAGGGTTACTTCTTTGCATTTATCTTCTAATATAGTAAATGTATACGTAATTCTAGGTCCTATTCCTAGATTCTTTTATCACCAAATTGTTGTTTCCAAGATTCATGGATGTTTCGTCCTAAATCTCCGGGTAATTTAACAAAATATTTATCACAAAGGTCATCGTCCATGGCTTGACCTGTTTGTGAGAGTAACCTTGTAAAGTCTAATGTAAACTCATTTATGTATTTCATGTCAGCTATACTTAATTGTTCTAAGTTTCTAATAGCTGTATCTTGTATAAGAGTAGTGTTTTTAGCTGGGTCTACTCCTAGTATTAATGTTCTTATTTGACTTGTGAAATTATATGGGTTATCTCCTATGGCTTTTAATCTATTTATTTCATCTGGGTCTTGGGCTTTTTTACTTTGCCAGATGCCTAAGGCTATTGGGCCTAATGTTGTTTCTAAATATGAAAACATGTCCATACTATCTCTTTTATTTGTTTCCCATAGTCTTACTACTATTTGTTCCCATATTAATATTTCATCGCCCCATAATTGAGGTTTCTGTTTTTCTAATAATAACATACTACCACTGTAGAGGTTTCCTATTGGTAACCTATTTCCTTGACTAATGTATTTAGATTCTCCTGTATATTGTTGTATCGGAGGGTTCCACGTTTCCCTTCCTATTACATCTTCTGTTGATGTTCCTGGTTCTATCCATTCCATTTTAGCCCTTTTTCTTGTATTGATCATATCTTGATCCATAAAAGCCTTTTCTTGTTTGTAAAAATCTGATATCATTGTTTTTCCTTGTTGTATATTTTCTACCAAGGGTAAATTGTATATTTCTTGTAACTTATTATAACTGTCTTCATAGGTCCATCCTAATTCTGTAATACACTCTATTATCATATCATCTACTTCTTCTTGAATATTTAACTCAGTGAATTTTTTATTTATTATTTCTTCAAATGTTTTGCTAGTTTCTTCTATTTTAAATCCTGTAGATGGTTCCATTTCTAAATAGTCTATTATACTAAAGTCATTTTCTTCTTGTTCGAATTTATCGAATCCAAAAATAATTTCATCATCTTCATTATCTGTATCATAGATAGGTTTTGTATTTTCTTCATCTGTGTCGTATATAGGTTCTTCATTTTCTTCGATATTCATGAAATTGTATTCTGTTTTATCTTCATCTTCATCTTCTTTTTTAGCCGTTTCTTTTTTAAAATTTAAAAATCTTAAACTTTGTGATCCATTTAATCCTTCATATATGTAACTTTGTCTTGGAACTAATATTTCATTTTCTTGTTCTTTTATGTCGTCTAACGACCATTCTAATCCTGCTAATTCTTCCGGGTCTATTTTAATCGGATCTATCATTTGTATTGATTTTGAAGCTATTGTATTTACTATTCCTTCAATGTTAACCTTGTATTTCATTCCACTTCTATTACTAGCTTTTCCTAGTGTTCCAATACTTATTACAATATTATTTCCGTCATAATTTTCATACCCTTTTGTTTGAAGAGCTATTTTAATGTTTTGTAGATCTTTAATGTCTTTTAGTATTCCTGGTGTACAATAAAATAGTGCTGTATTTGGCTCAAATCTATTTCCATTCCTGAAATAATTGCCTTTTTTAATTCTGTTTTCCATGATTTATCTAATATTAGAGCTAATAATTTTGTCCCTAAATTTTTTCTTCCTAGGGCTTTAATGCCAATTACTACTAAGCCTATGTGTGCGAAATGTTTTCCAGATTGTTTAATTTTTTGTATTGTTTCTGGTGAGAATAAATCTATTGTTACAGTTCTGTCAACTATTCTAAGACTTTCTTCTCTACTACTGCGTATTAATGTTGTATTAAGGTTTAATATTCCTGTTTGATACAATATTCTAGGATTTAATATATCTAATTGATGTTGATTATATAAATCTATATTTCTTTCTAGATCTATTTCTTCTTCTATTTGAACTGTTTGTTGGTTACTTGTAGATCCCGATCCTCTTCTTATAATCCTATTAAGAAAACTATCGGATGTGATTTGATCCTGTATGTTGCTAGTTGAATTCCTAGCTTCTTGTAATGTTCGGCTTCTTCCTAAAAAGCTTCTATCTTGTTGATTATTCATTTTCTTGGTACCCAATGTGAATATGGTAACGGTTTTCGCTTAATTTTTACTTCTTCACCTAAACTTAATTTATTAATTCCACTAATTATTTTATCTAAGTCGTTATCCAAAGTTGGTTGTTTACTTGACTGTGGTTTATTAACTATTTCTAGGATTTTATTTAGTTTGTCTATAATTTGTAATAATAAACTTATAATGAAGTTAAATAAGCTTGGATATGTTTTGTCGGACTTACTAGTTCCGCTATAAGATGTAAATCCAGTAATTTCTTCTTTATTTTCTTCGGGTTTATAAATGTTAGCTTCCTTTAAAGCCTGTATATATTCTCTAGTTTCCAGTTTTAACTTTCGACTATACCTTTAACTGTAGTAATAACTTGTTCTAATTTACCGACTTGTTTTTTCTACTTTATGTAATAATTCTTTTGCTTCTAATATTTGTCGAGGTTTCGAGTTTTCTAATAAATAATTTAACTGTTGAAAATCTTGTTTGTAGGTATTTGTTTATGAATTTCTCTTAACTCTACTAAAATTTGATTATTTAAGTGCTTGATGTAGTCTAAATTCTCGGTTAATTTGGCTAAAGTTCGTTGGTTGGCAAGGTTCAGTTGAAAAGTTCAATCGTATTAATTGATGAATTCTGAGACGCAATTATAGTAAAAAGAAACTCCTATCCCTTCGTTAATTACTTAATCCTAAAATCCTTCGAAAAATATTCTTATAGCCCTTTATAATTTAAAGTAAATAATTAAATGTAATTTGGAACGTGGCGTTGTTTCACCTTAGACCAACAACCCATTCGGATTGTCACCTTAACTGGAGATTGAATTCCAAGGTTAAGAGTTTAGGCACGTAAGATGTTTCCAGCCTATATACCAAAATTACAAAAATACAAATAAATGATAAACATATTAATTAACATGATAAATCTAATGACCAGTAAATTCCAGCCTTTAATCCCAAAAATAATAATCATAGCATAATTGATCCCTTTTCTTCACCTAGACGGGTTCTTGATCAATCGTGGACTTACTTCACACTGCCACCTCACAAGCCTGTTCTAGTCTTTTAGAATTAAGATCACCCATGCTCTGATATGCCACACTTGGGGTTATACAAATCGACAATTCGGTACAACATGAACAACATCCATAACAAGTGGGGGTCCTTGTTTTAATCAGGGGAACCCCTATTATGTGTGTGGGTGTGTGTGTGAAGTGAAAGGCTGTTGGTGTGTATGCCTTAGGCATGTTATTAGCACGTTGTTTGACAATGCTTGTTATCATTTTTTCAACTTATACAAAGAGATGTTTTGGATTATTATTTGTTGTTACATGTTTTGTTATAATAATCTCCGTCCCTAATGCTTATGAAGAACTAGTATCAGTTTAATTCGATGATCATATGATGATTATGTGTGTGGGACACAAGTTAAACTTATGGGTATGTGTTGGTGAACATATAGTGGACATGACCAAACTATGAGGTTTATGTCATGGTCATGATGTCAAAATTAAACTTCTAAATAGTTATATCACTAGAATCCTTAGACCTGAGATTATTACGATCTTCCACATAGTGGAGATCATGTTTGACATATTTAAACGTTACTCTTAACCAAGTAATTATAAAGGATATGATTGGCATGATCGAAGCTATGTAGGGAAGTGGTAATAAGTTAAGATGGAATTTGTCCTTCTTCGTGAGAGATGTCAAGTTTGGGCCCCTCGATGAATAGTATTGATGAAATGCATGGCCGTGCTTAAATGAATTGATATGATCAATGTCATTTGTATTATCAACTATTTGGAATCGAGAAAAGTATTGGGCATTGTAAGTTGACCATTGACCATGGCGTACGCTCAATGACATCGTGGACAAAGGGATTGTGATATGTTCTATATAAAAAGGATTCACGAACTTTGACAAGTTATATTAATTGGGTAGTCATGATGGCTTGCTAGAGTCCGCTCATGATTTATGAGAACAAATGTATTTAAACTCATTGCCAACTTAAAATAATCCTAATATTAATTTAATCATCTTGACTTAATCTAGGTTTTTGGGTTTATTCCGCTGCGCATGATAGTGCAAAACCCAACAATGGTATCAGATCCCCGTTCATCATGATTATTTTAATTATAACATGTTGATAATATAATTGGATTATATGCGTTAGCATTCTATTTTAATTTAGATTCATGATGTTTATGTGATTTATATTTTATGTATGTATATGAGATATATGGAGAACATAAAATCGCACCATTTAAATATGTTATGTGGGATCTAAGATTGCAATAATAATTTGATTATTATGTTCCTTGTGATCATCAAAAGTTAATTGGATTAATTTATTGATGATCCTATATTCATGAATATTGTTTATTCAATTTGATGAATATGGTGATTTGATCCTCCTGAACACCAAACCCTAATTGAATCGGGAAAGCAATTTTAGGGTTGAAATTGAAAAACTTGGAATATGTCCAGCCGTAGTGCACGGCCGAGCTAATCATAAGACTCGGCAGAGCAGAGTCTGTGGAGCGGCCGTGCTGTCTCGTCAGAGGCTGTTTTTGAAAAGCAGAATTTTGAGTTGAATTTAATTGCCAGATGGCTGGTTTTGGAAACCGTGTTTCCTGTAATTAAATGTCAATTCAAAATTACTTTGTATTGAATTTATTTGTCAGATAGCTGGTTTTGGAAACCGTGTTTCCTGAAAATAAATCTCAAGGAACAAAGTATAAATTGATGAGACAAAAGAATTTAGAATCAAGTTACTTTATGTAAAGGATCGCGGTTGCCTTTTGGCTTAGTTTCGATCTTACATAGTTGTTTCTTCTAGCTTCTAAATTAAGCACGCGGTTGTGGATGCCTTCTGGCTTAGTTTCGACCGTACAATCGTGCTCTCAATTACAAGTTTGAGAATTCATCCCCATAAATCAATCACATGAAAAATCATGCTTTAATTAATTGGATTAATTAAATGATTAACCGATGTTTTACATGTTTATATTATGTGCGTTTAAATGTGTTACCATGCTATATGTGTTGAACCTTCTTGTTAAATTTTAAGTCACGTGTCAACCCATGATAAACACTTGGTATTACACGGGTAGTTTTGTGTGGGTTACGCCAAAGGGTAGATGCATTGATTCTATCCTTGTATGAACAAGATGAGTGAAAGAGTGGTTCCTATGCGTTTATCATGGTTTGACTTAATTAGGCTATCAAAAGGGTTTTGGGCTTAAGGTACGAGATGAGATTAAAACATGCTTATGACCTATTATGTCTAAAAGAATCTCATAAAAGAATCTAAAAGTCATATATGATATGACTGATAAAAGTTATCTACCTAATTAATTTAATTTTGAGCAGTATCGCCAAAGCGGACTTAAGATTAAATTAAAGATGGATATTAGCCCATAAAATTATATTATACATTATTTGTATTAAAAGGTTATATAATTTAGTGGGAGTATTTATGAAATACATTAAAACTCTTTATGAAATTGGTACTAATACATATTTTAATATGTTTGCATAAAATTGTAGATAATGGCTCAAAACACACAAAATCTGTCTTTTGCAATCTATCCTTTAAAAGGAAAAGCTCCAAGAGAATGATACTAACTTTCTGGATTGGATCTGAAACCTTAATATTGTTTTAAGGCGAGAAGAAAAGTTGTACATTCTCGAGGATGCCCTTCCTGAAGAACCTGAAGCCACTGCCCCTAGGGCGGACAGAGATGCTTACAAGAAACACAAAAGTGATTTTCGTGACGTTAGTTGTCTTATGCGTGCCACCATGTGTTCCGAGCTCCAAAAGGCTTTGGAACATTTGGAAGCCTATGAGATAGGTGCGGAGTTGAAAGATATGTTTCAAGCGCAAGCTAGGCAAGAAAGGCTTGATACCATGGATACCATGTCTGCTTTATGTCATGCAAGATGACTGAAGGGCAAGCTGTGAGCCCTCATGTTTTGAAGATGAAAGGCCACATTGACCACTTAGAGAGGTTGTGTTATGCCATTCCTATTGAGTTGGCCACTGATATGATTCTTAACTCACTACCAAAATGCTATAATCAGTTTGTAATGAACTTTAACATGCATGGTATGACTAAGACTTTGTCAGAGTTGCATAGGATGCTTAAATCTGCTGAAAAGAAAATCAGTGAGAAAACCACTTCTCCAGTGCTCAAAGTTTATAAAGGAAATGGTTTTAAAAACAAGGGTAAAGGTAAGGCAAGTGTCGTCAAACCTAAAGCAAGCAAGGCAAAAGTTGACACCGCTGTTGTAGTGGCTAAACCACACTCAGAATGATGCAATTTGTTTCCATTGCGATGAGACCGGTCATTGGAAGAGAAATTGCAAAGCCTACATGGAAGAAACAAAGAAGAAGAAGGAGAAGGAGAAGAAGGGCAATGTAATTGCTTCTACTCCAGGTATCTATGTTATAGATATACTCCTTTCTACCTCTAATTCCTGGGTATTAAATACCGGATGTGGATCTCACATTTGTTTAAATGTGCAGGCACTAAAGAATAGGAGACTACTCAAGGATGGTGAAGTGGACCTACGTGTGGGGAATGGAGCAGAAGTTGATGCATTAGCCGTAAGAACTTATAAAGTAACTTTACCTAGTGGTTCAATTCTTGTTTTCAACTTATATAAAGAGATGTTTTGATTATTATTTGTTGTTACATGTTTTGTTGTAATAATCTCCGTCCCTAGTGCTTATGAAGAACTAGTATAAGTTTAATCCGATGATCATATGATTATGTGTATGGGACACAAGTTAAACTTATAGGTATGTGTTGGTGAACATATGGTGGACATGACCCAACTATGAGGTTTATGTCATGGTCATGATGTCATAATTAAACTTCTCTAAATAGTTATATCACTAGAATCCTTAGACCTGAGATTATTACGATCTTCCACATAGTGGAGATCATGTTTGACATATTCAAGCGTTACTCTTAACCAAGTAATTATAAAGGATATGATTGGCATGATCGAAGCTATGTAGGGGAGTGTAATAAGTTAAGATGGAATTTGTCCCTCTTCGTGAGAGATGTCAAGCTTGGGCCCCTCAATGAATAGTATTGATGAAATGCATGGCCGTGCTTAAATGAATTGATATGATCAATGTCATTTGTATTATCAACTATTTGGAATCGAGAAAAGTATTGGGCATTGTAAGTTGACCTTTGACCATGGCTTACGCTCAATGACATCGTGGACAAAGGAATTGTGATATGTTCTATATAAAAAGGATTCACGAACTTTGACAAGTTATATTAATTAGGTAGTCATGATGGCTTGCTAGAGTCCGCTCATGATTTATGAGAACAAATGTATTTGAACTCATTGCCAACTTAAAATAATCCCTATTGGGTCACACACAAAAGAACGAATTGTTTAAAAGGCTAAAAATGAGTTTCTGAGGGTGCACGGCCGTGCACTATAAGTTACAGAAGGTCCTTTTTCCGGTCCTTAGAGCACGGCCGCTCCTCTCAAAGGACACGGCCGTGCTGCTCGGCCGTTCCCTAGAAAGGACACGGCCGTGCATGACCGCCTGGAACAAAATCTGTTTTTGTTTTTAGACGGGAGTTTGACGATTACTCCTTAATGGTTAAGGACTAATGGGTATAAAAGGCCCTCTAAAAACCCTAATCAGTAACAATTGATATTAGATCAATAAGAGAGTCTAAAAGAGAGAAAAAAACAGTCTTTTTCTTCCTAAAAAACAAGAACCCTAGTTTTCATATAGCCTACATTAGATCTAGCAATCCGGATCAAGAAGTGTTCTTGATATTCGTTCGCGTGTGGATACACATAGAGGGTGTTGATCTCAACTCCTTCAAGTTCGTGATTCATCAATCCAAGGCGTGTTCCTGCGATCGTGATTCAAGACCGCGAAGAACAAAGATTCAAGATCTGAAAATTTAAAAGCATCACCGCGGTTAATATTCTAAATTCACCCTAATATTAATTTAAGGGCAAATTGCAAATAAGGGCCTGAAGTTCACCACGCGTTCGTAGAAAAGGGCCAATTGTTTCAAAACTCGCACATAAGGACCCAAAGATGGAAAAAAAACAAAACTAGCAAATAAGGGCTTTTGACGAAAAAGTTAGATTTTTCAGTTAAATTAACATGTGTCGTGCACATGTGGACTGAACTGAAATTAGTTTTTAAGGGTAACTGGAAATAGTAAATTTTAAGGTCTAAAAGTAAAAATTTCTCCAATATATGTATAATTCACAAAATTATTTTTTAAAAAAATATTTAACAAAATTTATTTATTTTAAAAAGATTTTATTTTTATTTCAAAAAAAAGAAGCAAAAATCTGAAATAAAATTAATTTTGTGATTTTTTTAAAAAAAAAAATAAGTGAATTATTTTTCATAAATGATTTTCAAAAATTTAGTGCGGTATGTTAGCAGTATTGATTTTTGGAATATCCCTCCAAGCTTAGGAATACCAAAAATTTAAACAATCACATATAAAAAATAGGTTAAAATTATTTTTTTTTAAAATTAAATAAATTTAGTGAAATATTTTTTTAAAAAAAAAAAACATTTTCGTGAATCATACATATATTGGAGAAATTTTTTACTTTTAGTCCCTTAAACTTTAATATTTTCAGTTTACGCCTTAAAAGTTAGACTAATTTCAGTTCAGTCCACATGTGCACGGCACATGTTAATTTAACTGAAAAATCTAACTTTTCCGTCAAAAAGCCCTTATTTGCTAGTTTTTTCTATCTTTGGGCCCTTATGTGCGAGTTTTGAAACAATGGGCCCTCTTCTACAAACGCCAGGTGAACTTCAGGCCCTTATTTGCAATTTGCCCTTAATTTAATCATCTTGAACGGATCTAGGTTTTTGGTTTTATTCCGCTCCGCATGATAGTGCAAAACCCAACAAAGGCTACACTAAAAACTCATAGTATCTTCTCAACAACAAACTAAACACTCCCATTTGCATTTGGAAGAGAGAATGCCCAGCTTCCATTTACAAATTTAATGCCTCACTTTGTCAAAGGTAATGGGGTCTTTCAGGAATGTACGAGTTTCTGATATTTCACAATTTTAAGAAATTTTCTTCAAGTTTAAACCCTTTTGTCATGTTCTTCTAATTGCATATTGTCTCCACTTATTTCCAACCATGATAATTAAAATTAGGCCAAATTACGTGTAACACCCACTCCCCCCCCCCCCCAAAAAAAAAAAAAATATCCACCAATCCCACTTTGCAACCCAGTTTGGAAAGTGTCTGTTTGGTACTTTAATTTGCAAATTATCCCTATTTAACCCAGCACTAACTGGCGTTAAAAAACTAACGAAGCTGGTCATTTGCATGTCACATGATGGGTATATATTTCTATTTTAATTGAAACCGGTTCAAAAGGATGTCGTATTTGAGGGATGGCTTCTTCTCCCCTCATGTGAGGGGCAGTACTTCTTGAAGAAAGCTCGACTACTGCTGATGTTTTCCATTGACTCTGATTCTTGTATTTGATGCTGGTAATTGAGGCTTATTTGATTATGGACTAAGTTTGGTGGTTATGATGGTTTGGTGGTGGTCACGGCGGAATGATGGTGGCACTATAGTTAGAAGACTTGCTTTCAATCAATGCCTGAGTGACGTTTATGCCCTCATGTTTAAATTTAAATGACAAAATAACCCATCATGTGACATGCACATGACCAATTTCATTAGGTTTTCTAACGCTCGTTAGTACTCGGAGTAAAGTGGAACAATTTGCAAATTAAAGTACCTAACACACCCACTGGGGTGCAAAGAGGGATTGGGAGGTTACTTCGGTGAGTAAAGAAATTTCGCCTTAAAATATATAGTTGTAGTGCGTAATATGTGTTGGTCTATACACTTACCCTCTTCATCCCAAGCAACTTTATTACCTGCAAAAAGAAGATCAAGTTATCAACACTCAAATTCACATGAAAAGAAGAATCAAAATCATACAAGTGATGTCATAAAAACTCAAATCCAAAGAGGAAAATCTGATGGTAGATATTCAAGATGATTTATTGAATATACATATAAATAGGTATTCGGAAACAGAAAAATATGCGCATAAACGTAGCTTTTCGCAAATGAAATGAAGAAAGCATATTGTCACTGATAAACGTAGCTTCTTATTTTTGTAAATCAAATGAAAAAAAACATATTGCCACTGATGTGGTTCACACAGATCAGATCAAATTGATCATCAGATCTGATTTGATGATCAACATAGCAGATCTGATCTGATGATCAACATAGCAGATCTGATATTCCACCAGTCACCATTTCATCACACATCAGTGAAGCAGACATTTTCATTTCCTTGTCTGAATGTATTCCCCGCTAGAATTTTCCTTATCCTTATTTGGTCTTTCATTTTCCTTTTTGCTTATCTAAGTGTTCATATATGCCCCGCCCTATATTAAAATCTATATAAAGGGAAAGATCATGTATTGTATTGGACATCAATTTTCGTTTTCTATTTTAGGGGAGCGTTGAATTTGTAGAAAAATAATACTTGTAGTAGAGCATTATGTTTACCTCTCCCTCAAATTATATTAGAATAAAAATCATAAATACCAAGTAGGAAAGTTTGAAGTACCAATCTCCGCCGACTTGAGCTCCAACCAAAGGCCTTTGTCTTTATTGCACATTGTGCTCCCAACACCATACTCACTAACACACTGCATTTTAAATGAAAGAAAGTAAGAATCCAAGGAAAAAGGAGATAATTACAAATCAATGCAACGTACTACACTCTTGGTTACACAAAAGGTAACGTACTCTTCTTTAACAACATAATGAAACGTACTTTCAAGTCGGGTTACAAATAATACAACTCGGTTGGATGATGTTAAATTTCACTAACGGAATGAATGAACTCGTTAAATAAAATAACATCCGTTAATGAAGTCATACCCAATTCATCATCATCCTCATTTCATCTTTATTCTTAATCTTGACCCAATTTCAAACCAAATGCAATGGTGGATGAACACCAAAAGTGAATCAAAATTGAACAAACCTCAAATCACAATTGGAAATTTTCGAACCCTAGGTGAAGCCCCAAATTCGAAATCGAACCCTCATTTAACAATGGTGGGTGAACACCAAAATTGAACCCAGATTTCAACACTATCAAACCCAAAATCAAACTTAAAATCAAACCTAAATCAAACTCAAAATTGAACAAAACAATCAAACACAAAAATCAAACCCAGATTGAATCTAAAACTGAATAAAATCTAACATTTCGATCGAACCCCAAAACTGAATTGGTCGAAATCAAGACTCGAATTGAACCTGGGTGAAATTCGAATTGAAGATGGTGCTGTGGTACTTGGGATATGGCTGCAATGCTGCTGCGAAGGGTGGGGAGTGAAAATGGGTGACAGAGATGGTGTGTTGGGGTACCTATTGAAGCTAGAGCAAATGAGGCTGCTGAGAGGAGAGGGGAAATCGGTTGGAGATGAACAGCCAGAGCTTCGATTTGTTGTGCCCAGGGAGTTAGGACAGAAGATTGGTGAGAGAGTAGTAGAGGATGCTCGCCGGAGAAGAGGGGAGATGAACAGGGGCTGGAGATTGATGGTGATCGGAGACGACGAGTTTAAGGGGAGAAGGGTTCAGATCTGGTTGTTGGTGGTTGATAGGAGAAAATGGGTGGTGATTTGTGGTGGTGTGTGGCGGACTGATGTTGGTGTGGGGAGGATGGCAGACAGGATTAGGAGACAAGAGGATGAAGGTATCAAACCCATTAAATAGGCTAACGAGTGTTAATTATATTTAACGGGTGTTATTTTTCTTCTTATATTGTTGACATTTCTGTCATCTTTTTAACATCGTTAGAGTGCATTGCATTATATGCAACAAAATGGTAAAGTACATTTCATTAAGATGTCAAATCGTAGTATATTGCATTAATTGTAACAAATGAGATAGTACGTTACCCTACTTTGTCATTCGCCCAAGGAAAAAGTAACACCATTAAAACATTTCGCAACGGTAAAAGTTCAAACATTTGGTTAGTAAGTATCAAAAGGACTTCACAAGATGTTAGTCATAACAATAAAATGGATGACTCAAATCAGGGTTAGCACCGAGGAAGGCCTTTTTTGGGTGATTAATACATCAGCCGAACGGTCAATTCAATCAGGTATTCACTACACACCAAACACATTTGTTTTAAGCGGGAATCAAAAATCAATACCACAAAAAGTTTCTTACAGAAATTGAAGGAAACATTGATGCAGATGAATTCGCACTCAGTAAAAAAGAAAAATGCTACTTATACTTAATCCCATAGTTACCGGGAACTCCCAACCCCCCCTCGTCCACGTCCCGGGAACACGCGTCCCGGGTTCACAAGGGAACTCGACCCAAAGTACTCAAGCAATCGTACCAGAAAATAAACGGTCACCAACGTAGAATCTTGTCTGCATTTACAATCTTTTATGGTTACCCGCCTTTACATTATACTCTTTTATCTCCCTAAAAGTATATATATATATAGATATATGTAAGTGTGTGTGTGTATATATATGTTATTATATTCAACTTAGTGATGTGTTTTCAACATAGAGCGTACCACGTTCCCAATTGATCCTACCCCCAGTGTACCCAAAATCTACTAAGTCACGTTCCTCGTTCCCGTACCCGTCTCGCGTCCCGAAACGTCCCACGTTCCTGGTAACTATGCTTAATCCTTAATCCTTGTCCTGCAGTCCTTGAACCCTACCAAATCTGTTAATACCACCTACTGTCACTTTCTTAATTGTATATCTAGTACGCAATTAAGTGCCCAAATTTGCTAAAAAATAAAATACGTGAATGATAGGCTGATAGCATCATCAATTTCAATAATTAGCATACATACACACAACCACATTTGCACTCGTGCCCCGACTCGTCTTTGCTCGCAACAATTTCTGTATTTATAGTTCAGTTTGTAATATTTAGTACTCGAGTCTTATTTATTACTCCTTCTATCCTGGAAAGTTAGTCCCTCTTTTTTCATTGTTATTACGTACGAACTTTGAGCAATAATTTACGCGTAGGCTGCTTTTAGTTATCCTAATGAAAATTTACAACTTTTTATTGATACACCATAATTACTAGGATAGCTAAAAGTAGCCAAAATTATTGCTTAATATTCATTCGTAGTAACAACGAAAAAAGAGGGAGTAACTTTCCAGGACAGAGGGAGTATAATGTATCTAATACTCTTACTTGTAAAATATTATTCTAAATCCACAAATTAAAATATGACACAAGTACCTTTTAAACGATAAAGGGACATATTGGAAAGAAGAAGTGCAAGCCAAGTTATTAGTCATATTACATGTGCTATTTCAGAGAGTTGTTATGAAGACTCTTGGAAATAACATCCAACTTTCCATCACCACATCCACATCAACACCAGCCCATACCGCAGGCGCACACCACAGAGAAACCATAGCCATCATCACTTATGTTTGCAAATGCCTTTCCTAACTTGACATCATCAAATTATATATTCTCCTAAATAAAAAGATTTTGTTGCTGTGAATTGATGGAATCAACCCAATGTAATTATGGTAAATTAATATCATAGTCGTTAGGAATCAATCCAGCCTAGTTAGATTAATTTATGAATCAATTGGACTTTTCTAGGCTGAAATCACAACCCGGCGTTGGATCTTACACAGCTTCTGGATAACCAATTCTAATTGAGTAAAAGCCAGAGACACATAGTAACAATATATACATATACATGTATATGATAGTAACTGTACCTCTAGATATCGACGGGCAGGATACTTGGGATTTTTCATGTGATGGTCTAAAACATACTTCTTCACATCCTCATAACCTGCCTCAATTGCATACTTCTTTGTTCTTTCATACTTCAGACATTCTGCAATCACAAGATACAATATCAAGAATGAAGCATTAGAAAAACCAAAACATTATTTTCACTTTTCACACCAAAAGCTACATTTTTATCTTGAAATAAAAAGGTCGTCCTCGAAGGGTCAATGAATGAGGATTTTCTTATTGCATAGTTTAGCCATAGTTGAATTTTCAATTATGCCTTGTAATTTCAATTCTCAGTAAATCAAAAATCGTCCAAATAAATAGTCTTTGCTCTTGTTTGTGATTTCCTTGAATTGCTTCATCTACTCGCTCAAATCTATCTATGTTGAATTTTCATTGTTTCTGAGATTTAAGCCCGTAACAGATAGTAATATAAATTCACAAACACAGATACTAGAATTGAAGTTAGAAGAAATCAAAAGATAGTATCTGATTTAAAAAAAAAAATGAGCAATTAAAATTGAAAAAGGGGAATATGCATGATTGTCAGATAGACACTTACCGTTAATCCGGCGGAGACTCTCGGTGATGGTAGGGACGAAAAGGGTGATAAGCACAAACGTGCCGTCGTCCATAAACATCGTTTCTTCTGCTGACTATGGAATGAAAAGGAGCGATGCGACGAAGAGAAACAGAAACGGATGTCAATTGTTAGGATTAGGGTTAGCTCCGTCCGCCTAATTTTCTTGTTGAGGTGGTCTCCTTGCGGCGATAGGAGCCGACCTTTTCCCTTTTGGTTTTTTTTTTTTTTTTGGTGAGATTTTTTTTTCTTTCCACCCCCTAACCTTTTTTTTTTTTCCTCTCAAGAAAAGTAACATTTATTATAACGAGATGTCACTTTTTTTCTTTTCAAATGTAACATTTTTTAAAAAAAAATGTATCACAATTTACTGCAATACATTAAAGATAATATAAAGATTGACAACTAAACTAATGTTACACTTTTTATAAAGGAATGTAACACTATTTTTTTCAAATATAACACTTTTTTCAAATGTAAGACTTGTTTTAAATGTACCATAATTTTGCTGCAATAGATTAAGATAACATAAAGATTGACAACTAAACTAATGTCACACTTTTTATAAAAGAATGTAACACATTTTTTTTCAAATGTAACACTTTTTTTTTCAAAATTAGCATAAGATTAACAAACTAAACTAATGTTACATTTTATAAAAAATGAATGTAATATTTTTTTCCTCAATTGTAACAGATTACAGTATATTTTTAAATGTAACATTATATCTGAAAATGTAACAATTTTTTATTGAGAAAGTAACAATTAAATGCAAACCCAATATATTATATATATATATTATTATGAATATGAATTTTAACTCATTTTTTAAAGAAAAAAAGTACATTTACTAAATAAAAATGTTACATTCATTTATATAAAATTATAATCATATATTCACTTTGTTACACTTTATTACTTTTTTTCAAACAAATATTACTTTTTTTAGCAAAAACTATCAAAACAATTTAATTTTTTTTGTGAAATTGTTGTTACATTTGACTGTAAAAGTGTTACTTTTTTGAATATAAAACTGTTACTTTATTAGAACAGAGTGTTACATCTCAGCTGACAAAGCAACTCAAACTTTTTTGTGTGTAAAAAATATTTTTAAAAAGAAATCAAGCCATATCATGACCTATGTAGTTTTATTTGTTTCGTCGAGATGGACACAACGGTATTTTTAATTATTTTTTGAGTTATAAATCTCAATATATAGCATTTTAAAGTTATTGGGAGTTTTTTTTTTTTTTAGAGGACACGTGTCGCGATCTGGGAAGTGGAAGGCTGGATCCACGGTCGATGTAGCAGAGCAGTATGGCACGAGAAGCAGCGGAACAATCCTTGGGTTGCCGCACGTCGTGCAACAGTTGTACGCAAGAATTTGTCTTTCTTGTTTCACTTTAAAAAAATGTTGATATCCCCACCCACAAACAAAATTATTGGAGTCAGTCTTATAAAATATCTGTTTGATATGAGGTAAATCTTTTTTGTTAGAATTTCTATCTTAACATTGATTTGGGTAGGATTTCAGTTTGGAGTAGGAGGATCGAATATAGAAGTTAGGTTAGAAAATCCTCAATTTTTTTCGGGAGTCATAAGGGAGCGTTGGAGCTTGATATGAGGTAAATCTTTGTTAGGGTTTCTATCTTAACATTGATTTCTTTTTTAGGAATGTAGTGTGTGAGACAAGTGTGGGGAAAATGTAGGACATTTTTAGTTCCCCTAGCTTTTATGTGTGGCCCCTAGTCGGATATTGTGTTGTTTTGACTATTGGCGTTGATATCGAGCTAGGGCCATTTATGCTTGTTGGAATTATAAGGTGGTGGAATTTGTTATATTCCGAGTTTTGTGTTTAACTTGTTATGAATGGGATAGAGGAGATTATGAGTCATTTTCTCCCATGCTATGTTATATAGACCGGTGCTTAGAAGTGGGGTTAGGAATATTACTCAGGAACGAGTAATAGTCTAAACGTGAGGGAGTTTGATGTGTTTGTTTTATATCATTTTATCTCCATTGTTTTCAAGCTATTATGTTGATTTTAATGTAATTTAAATTACTTTTGATGTATTCTTAAGTTTAGTAGGTATTGTTGAACTTTGTGAGAAATCATTGTACTTAGAGTCTTTTGGGGTATTTTATGATGTTCTTGTAAAGTCTATAAGTGCTCACATGTCAAAGCAACATCAAGACTTCATTCAAGAACAAAGTCAATGGAAGAACAGTGGTGAACCCAAGATTTATATCCAGTGGGTGCCAAAAAAATATTAGTTTATTTAATCACAAATCTAACCAATAATTGACAAACCGACAAATCCAACATAAAATGGGAGAAGTCGTTTTAAAACACAAGTTTTCTACACGTATCTACTGATGTCTAACTCATCATCTTCTTATTGAGGTAATTTACCTAAAAATAATCAATGATGAAAAAAGATATGAAATAAAATCACTTATGTCCGGGTATTTTTTTTAATTATAAGATATATTTTTTATTTGAGAAAAGGCTATATACCATGGTAGGGGCAAAAATATTAATTTGAATAATAAATATGAACTGTTTATAATTATTAAATTGATGAAAAAATACAAGTAAGATTTGAATAGCTAATTTCTTTCAAAAAATAATGAAAATGTGGCTAAGAGGAATTGAACTCAGGTCATTAGGTGCAACTACAAAGCAAGTTACCAACAAATCTGAGTACAACATTTATTCACAAGTTGCACAGCTAAATATACAAACAATAAAATCAGAGGTAAAAAAAAAATAACTTTTAAAAATCGAGTGGGTGCCGTCGCCCCCACTCGGCACAAGGTGGGTCCGCCCCTGCGGAAGAACAAGCAAGTCAAGAGAGTGAAAGAAAAATGAAGAAGCGTATTCGTCGTAGCTGGCGGTCGCCCGCCTGACCATGGGCGGCCGCATGCCTGAAGAACGAAGAAGAGGACAAAATGACTGACCGCCCGGGCGGTAGCCCACTCTGGACCCGTGTGGTCTCCCGCTCCTCCGTACCCGCTTTTCTGAATTCCTTCTAAAGACAGGTTTTGGGCTGTTTTCCTATTATTTTTTTTACCTTAGTTTTAGCCCTAGTATAAATAAGAGACCTCAGCCACTTTATTTTCTTACGCTTTATTTACTTTTCAAGGTTTGTAACAAGATTTGAGGATTTATCATCATCCAGCATAATATCCAGGTTTATGATTTCTTATTATTTTCTTGTGATTGTTGCTATGAGTATGAGTAACTAAACTCTTTTTTCATGGATTGGGAGTAACGACTAACCGATCTCTATGTTAAGTTTTGCTTAATCCTTAAACCATTCTTTTTCATGTTACATGGAGTACATATTGTTGGTAGTGGTGCCCTAGGCACGTTTAATAAACGTTGTAATTGTTATCATTTATTTCATATCATAAAGAGATGTTTTGATTATTATTGTTGTTCATGTTTACTTATAATAATCTCCGTCCCTAGTACTTGTTAAGCACTAGTATAAAGGCTAAATGTGTTGGTAGTGGTGCCCTAGGCACGTTTAATAAACATTGTAATTGTTATCATTTATTTCATATCAATAAAGAGATGTTTTGATTATTATTGTTGTTCATGTTTACTTATAATAATCTCCGTCCCTAGTACTTGTTAAGCACTAGTATAAAGGCTAAATGATCATGAGATGATCATGTTAGATTTATGGGTACTTGTTTGGAACAAGGTACTGGACATGACCCGCTGTATGAGATTTATGTCATGGTCTATGTCGTACATATATCTCATATTAGTTATGTCATTTGAATCCTTAGACATGAAGTTATTATAGTCTTCCACTTGATGAACATTGTGTTTGACATATTCAAACGCTACCTTAACACGGTAGTTATAAAGGGTATGATTGGCATAATCGGATTCACGTAGGGAAGAATAATAAGCTAAATGGATTTGTCCCTCTTCGGAGAGATGTCAAGCTTGGGCCCCTCGAAGGAATGATGTTGATGAAATGTTCGGCCGGACTCAAATGGATTGATTGGATCAATAGCATTTGAATTATCAACATATTCGGAATCGAGAAAGTATTGAACAAAACAAGTTGACTATTTGACCATGACTTGTGTTCAATGACATCGTGGACAAAGGGATTGTGACATGTTCTAAAGGAATGCGAACTTGTATCTAGTTATACTATTTGGGTAGGTATGACGGTTTGCTAGAACCTACTCATATCTTATGGAATCATGTTTGAGCCCATTGCCAACTTAGTATAATCCTAGAGGGTCACACACAATAGAACGAATCTTAAATAAAAGGACTATATTGGCATTTAGGGTCGGAGGACTTCCAAGGAATTTCTGGAAAAATCTGGGCCTCCTGGTCAACAAGCGGGCGCTTGGTTCACCAGGCGGGCGCTGTTCAAGCCAGAAAGGGACTGGAGTTTCTTTCTGCCCAAACAGGCGGGCGCCTGGGTGGTACCAGGCGGGCGCCTGGTGCTCCCGATTGGAAATTTCCTAATTCGATTAGGAATGGTTTTTGGCACAAGATTCCTATTTGGAATAGGTCTTAATTGTGCATAAAACCCCAATTCGGCCAGACCTTATTGACAAGTGCTTTTTGTGAGTCTCAAAGAGTTTGAGAGAGATATTATTTTGTTCTAAGATATCATTCATTGAGGAACAAAATAATTCACAAATAAATTCCATATAGTTCTTTATTATATTGTGAAAGTGTGTTTCACAATATTGGTCTAGCAACCAAGATCAAAGAAGCTCCTTTGATATTCGTTCGAAGTGTGGATACCGCTAGAGGGTGAAAATCATCATCTTCAAAGTTCGTGTTCAAGCTTTGTGATCGTGATCAAGTCTTCAAGTTTCTCCACCAAAGACCAAGAGAAAATTCATAGCCATCAAGGGTTAGTTATTCCTTTATTCATCTTGTTGTATTTAATTTAATCATATGAACGGATCCATGGCTTTGGGTTTCTTAAAATTTTAATTGCTAAATTCCGCTGCGCATGTTACTTGGAAACCCAACAGTGGTATCAGAGCCCCGTTCATGTTGATTAATTCAATACTTGGATCATGTTGTGTGTATATAAATTGTTTATATGCCAAGCATGATATGAATATTTGATTATATGATGTTTATGTGTTTTGTGATTTTATGTGGTTTATTGTTTTTCCAACTTTAATCGCACGATTCAATCGCAATAAAAATTATGGTGGATTCTAATTATTTTGATTATTGATTTTGATTGGATCAAAGTTTTAATAATCGGGGAAAAATAATTTTGAGACAAAATTTTCGAACTTGAAAATTCCATAAAATTCTGACCATACAGGCGCTCGCCCGCGCTGGACCAGGCGCGCGCGGCGTTTCAGGCGCCCGCCCCGTGCTGGACCAGGCGCGCGCCTCGCTAGGCCGGAATATTCTGTTTTGTTCAAAATCTGATTCTGGAATTTTTCGATAAATCCAACAAAACCCAGTAACAAGAACCACTTCAGACTTGCTGATCTGGAATGGTTTTGGGTAGTTGGTTTGTGTGTGGATTTTGGGTTTGATTTTCCTATTTGTTTTAGTCTTGTGATTCCTAGATTTGTTCAAGTTTTGGATGGCTAATCTGCGTTCATCGAGATTGTGTTTTCCAAAATTGATCGCAATCAAAGTTTCAAAGATAAAACGAAGTTAGAATTATGAAGAGTTCATAATTGCTAAAATGAGAAACAAAGTTCTTGATTCAATGATTGGAGATCCATGTGGATTGTGAATGCAATTGGCCTACGTTCATCGAGACCATCTATTGCTTATTTCGGCCACATGGACTACTTTCTTGGTTTCTTGAATTAGTGCGGGATTGTGGTTGCCTAATGGCTTAGTTCGACCGCACTTCTTGTTGTCTGATTTGGAAATAATAACCGAAGTTGAAATAGTCTCATCCTCATAATTATAGAGAAACTAATGACACATAAATATCATG